>CM035840.1:69550496-69812996 GCA_020510985.1 Pholidichthys leucotaenia
GGTCCTGCACTTTTTCCTGATTTCATATTATCAATGGCTAGCCCAACTTCTTCTTGACTAATTTTAGACTCCAATATCTCCCTGTTTTCATTTGGAATACATGGTATAGATAGTTCGTTCAAAAACCCATTTAGTTTTGTTAAATCAGGTTCATTTTTGGTATCATATAATTTTTCATAGTAATCTCTAAAGGCTCTATTAATTTCTAAAGGATCTATAACTACCTGTCCATTACTTATAATACTGGTAATTGGTGTTTTAATTTCCAATTGTTTAATCTGCCATGCTAATAATTTTCCTGATTTTTCACCTTGTTCATAAAAAGATTGTTTCAATCTTAGAAGACTCGAGGCAGCTCTATTCGCTGATTTTTTGTCGTATTCAGCTCTCAAAATCAGTAATTCATTCTCCAACCTTGGGTCACTTCCTGCATACACTTTTTCCTGAAGATTTTTTATTTTATGTTCCAATTTAGCTCTCTCCTCTCGAGTCTTCTTAGATTTTGATCCTGTATAACTAATAATATGTCCCCTAATAAAAGCTTTGAAAGCCTCCCACTTTACACATGCTGATGTTTGTGTAGTATTGATGTCAAAGAACTCGTCTATCTGTTTTTCTATATACTTGACAAATTCCTCATCCTGAAGCCATTTATGCTGAAATTGCCATCTACCTGATTCCTTTGTCAATTTTTTATCTACATATATTAGACAACAGGGTGCATGATCAGAGATCACGATGTTATCATAAAAGCAGTTTTGAATCTTGGACCTTAATTCTGTGGAAATCAAAAAATAATCAATACGTGAGAATGTCTTGTAGGTACTGGAATAACAAGAATAGGCTTTAACTTGTGGTTTCATTTCTCTCCATATATCTAACAATCTCAATTCTTTCATAAAATGATTAATGGTCATCCTACATCCAATGTGCGTACAATCCAGTCCTGTTGATCTATCCACACCTGGATTCAATGTACAATTAAAATCCCCTGCTATTATATGTTGCCCTGTAAGTGATGATAAGATGAGAAATAAATTAGCAAAGAACTTCTGATCATCTATATTGGGACCATATAAGTTCACAAGATTTATATTTTCTAATAGCAAAGAACCTTGAATGATTACATATCTTCCAAATTTGTCTCCAATTACATTTTTCACTTGAAAAGGAACTGATTTATGTATGAGAGTCATAACTCCCCTGGCTCGGGATGAAAATGAAGAGGTGAATACACTTCCCTGCCATCTACTCCTAATTCTTTTAACATCCTCCTCTATCAGATGAGTTTCTTGTAAAAACACAATTCTTGAACCCATGTCCTTTATTTTATTCATAACTTGTTTAAGTTTTTTTAAATTTTGTAGACCTCTGCAATTCCATGAAGTTAAATTAAGATTAACACTTTGGTCCATGATCAATAGAGAGTTTAGGATTACCTTGCAGTGTAAACATGCTCATACAGAGAAGCAAAAACATGAGTGGTTGAACATTCATCCTACAAACTACACACAAACAAATTTCCCCTTCCCACACTTGTGGCAAACCCCCCAAAATCAAAAGAAAAATTCTGTCTCCCGATATAGCCATCGACCGTTCCACACCCACGGGGAACAGCCTAAGCCACTCCTTCTTCATCCTCCCAATCACCCTAACTCTACTACTTTTAATGACGTAACATTAACTCTCCTCTGTAGTTTTCCAACTTAACTCCAAAATTTTTAACAACTTTGTACATCATAGTTTTTTTTTTTTTTGTTTTTTTGTTTTGTTTTTGTTTTGTTTTTTTAATATATAATACAATCTATATTTTGTAAACTTACTATTTACTTCAAGTCAGTCAGATGCCTGTGCAAATGCTTAATTATTCTACCTTATATTTTGTTCATGCTTAGCTCCCACCAGTCTCTTCTTCTTCTTTGATCTTCTTGATGAACTCCTGCGCCTCCTCTGGGGTCTTGAAGATGTGGGTTCTGCCCTCATACGTGGTCAGCAGTCTCGCAGGATAGATTACACCATGCCGAATCCCAAGGTTGCGCAGCTCCTTACGTATGGGATCAAACTGCTTCCTCAATTGCTGGATTCCTGTGGCCAAATCTGGGTAGAACCGCACCTGCTGGTCCTGGTGTTTAATCTCTCCTTTAGCACGTGCAGCGTTGAAGATCTTCATCCTGTCTCTGTTGCTAAGAAACTTCATAATTAAGGTCCTCGGCGGTCCCTTATCTCTCCGTGGGCCAATGCGATGTGCTTTTTCCAGAACCACTGCTGATTGTAACTCCTCGCTGCCCAGCACCTCCGGAATCCACTTTTCCAGAAAGGAACATACGTCCCGACCTTCTGATTCCTCTGGAAGACCCACCAGCCTCAAATTATTCTGTCTCGACCGAGATTCCAAATCCAAAATATTATCTTCCAGAGATTTTTTTTTTTTTTCCAAAGTGCGCACCTTTAATTGAAGACGGGTGACGTCATCTTCAGCACTAGCGAGACGGAGCTCCATCTGCGCCGTTCGTTCTACACAGTCACCCAATTCCTTTCTTATTCCTTCCAACGCTGTCATAATCCCATCAAATCTAGAGGAAAAGTCCGCTCTCATTGAACTCATGGCAGCCATCAGCGCATCTGCGCCATTCCCCGCAGAAATCGCACCGCCGCCAGCTTCCTCCGCCATATATGGAGCCTTGTTTGCTGCGTCACAGACCTGAAAGTCCGTTAATTTGGACTGTTTCGGCGGCTCGCTTTTTCCTTTTCCTGGTTTTCCAGCCTTAGGCTTCGCCGACATATCCTCGCCCAAATGCTGGGATACGTTCTGTCCCAAATGAGAGAGTTATTTGCCGATTTTTTTTCTCCAGGAGCAGAGCAGAGCGAGACACGTCCGTCCTACGTGGCAGCCATAACCGGAAGTCAAAAACATATTTATGTACACTTTATTTACATCTACGTATGTATGTACACGTACACACACACACACATGTATCATATGAGAGAGAGAGTGAGAGAATGAAAGTACGTATTATTTATGGGTGACGTCATTAGGGGTGACGCTACTTCGCGGTTTTTCACTTTTCGCGGTCGGTTCTGGAACCCATTAACCGCGATAAGTGAGGGATCACTGTACACTGTACACAGGAAAAAAAAAACCCATGAGGAGAAGATCAGAGGAAAAAAACCTCAAAATGACCAAAAGCAGAGCCTCAGAGAAAACAGGAACTCAAATACAGGAAAAACATTGCAGCATGTCCCATAATACCAGGGGGAAAAAAAAAAACTCAAGCCGCAAAGCAGCGATACATACAGTTCAGTGTAAAATCACCACACACGAGGATGAAGAGAAAAAAAAACACACGCTACCGGGCGGTGACATACAACAGTTCAATAAAGATAAATAAACTGCACAGGCAACACAGAAAATGACCCTCAGATTACAGAGGAGAGGGAGAAAAAAAAACCCAACACATGCTAAAGAGCGGTGATAAACACAGTTCAACATAGATCAAGACCCCAAATACAAAAGCATCCCAAATCTTACAGAGGAGTGGGGGGAGGGATGACAACAGGCAGAGCGCAATGGAGTAAAAAAACCACAAGTTCAGGTGGGACGCGTCTAGCGTCCAGATTGCTAATAGGGGAAAAAGGATCAGTTCGGTCGGCCTACCCCAGTCCCAGGCCCGAAAAAACAGTACTTCTGGCAGCTGGATCAGGCGCCCGAATAGAAAGGCCAATCTGTTGGGCGGCCGACCCAGAACGCCAAACAGGCGAAGCAATGTCCCAGGCGGCCGACCCACGTCATTCCACCACCAGAACCGCAGGAGAGCACTCGGAGACGGCCTCCCTATGGAGGGGGATAGCGAGGGAGAGCCGAGCCAAAAACGGGAAGTCCCAGCGGCCCCCGATGGACGGAAACAAGGAGAGGGGAAAAAAACGAGGGACCAGTCCAGCTGTGATCAGCGGACGATCTGCAGCTCCACCTCCGAACTTCACTGGAATAGGCACTGTCCTCCTGTCGGATCCCACATGAGCCCGAGCTGCACCCACGATGGACCCCGATCGGTTCGCGGCTGCACCACCCCGATCGGGTCACGGCTGCACCCACGATGGACCCCGATTGGGTCGGAACAGCACGAGGAATGACCTCCAACCCTGAGCCCAGATCCTCCAGAACAGAGACCAGGACCGACTTATCACCGGTGACCCTGGGAGAAGGCTCAGGAGAGGGAAAAGAACCGGAATCAGGATCACCAGCAGCGACAGAACCCGGCGAGACAAGCTCGGATGCAGCGGACGGCTGCACCCGCCTCGTCTCCCCGAGAGACAGGCAAAAATGCTCAAGAGTAGAAAGGAGGAAGACAAAATAGAGCACTTGCCTGATCTCGAGTTCTGTCGCCGTCCAGGACTTTGGCGATCCGGATTCAGGACGAAGGACATCCTCTGGCTCCCACTCGGCTACGGCGGGCTCCGCAGCTTGCATGATGGTCTCCACAGTCTGAGGACCCTCCAACGCTGACATCCACGCCGACGACCCGCATAGCGTGGTGGCAGGAGATCCTCGACCTGCTGGGTCAAACCGCTCCTCCATGGAGACCCGGGGACACCTAGTCGTTGGCGCAGGCTCCAAGAAGCAATCCGCCCTCCTCCTCTGCCTGTGACGTGGCTGCAGGGCTGGATCCAAAGTCTCCAGGGCCGCAGGCTCCTTCCTCGTCCGGTGGTGTAGTCCTGACTGCGGGGAACGCTCAGGGGAAAGAGACACAGAAGCAGCAGGTTAACTATTAATTACTGCAGCAGGTGGAGGGAGCTCAGGGGACTGTAATCCCCGAGCTCCACCCCCAGGAGTCAGACAAGGCCATTCACTCAGTGAGGGAAAAGAATGAACATGCACTTGCCTGTCTCGCTGAGGACTGATGGGACCCGCCGCAGTGGACTTGGTTTCTCTCTTCCCCCGCTGGATGGTGACGGAGGGCCCCCTAGGAAGACGAGGAGGAGCCGCTCGCAATGGATCGATGATGGGCCTCGTCGAAGCAGGACTCATGGCACTCACAGCAGCTGGGGAAGGCATCGAGGAGGAGGGGGTGACAGCCAAGGTGACCTGGGCCTGAGGAGCTGACGGGACAGCAGGAACAGACGACCTGGAGGGGGAGGCTGTGGGGTTTCCCTCTTGACGTGACGCAGGAGAAACAGCTGACTGGGAGGCAGAGTTCCTTCAACGACCCGGAACTGGATCCGGACGGGGTTCTCCCAGAGGCTTACCGGTGGCTGTGTGATGACGTTTACCGGCAGAGGGCGAGGTGAAGCCAGGGAAATGCTGCACCTGGGCTGGACGGGCGACAGGAGCTGACTCCTGAGGTGAGGAATGGAGTTGCCCCACCATCGGCCTCCTGCCGGGATTTCCCTCCAGTCTATGGATCTCCCTCCTCGTCGGGGATGCCGTTCTCGGGGAAGGAGGTGAGGGATCCTTGGCTGCGCTCATGAGCGCTCTTTCTATCTGTACACGTTGTGACACAATCCATGTCACTCGCTCTTTTCCCTCCGGAAAGGAGGTTAGGTGGTATGTTAATAAAGTCCTCTGAGCGAGATCCAGGGGCTCGTATGCTGTGTAGGTGGGCATGAGGAGACGGGCTCCTGCCAGGTAGCCATCTACCTCCTGAAGCCACTTGGGGCAATACCCACGCTCGAGAGCGGACATACTGAGCGATATGAGCTCCCCGGAGAAGGGAAAAAACTCAAGTCCAAAGCAAACTCACGGTGACCAGCGTCTCAGTCTGGCTGCGACCTACAGTCAACGATGGCCCTCACGAGCCATCAATGAGACGCCGAGAGCCAGCCAATGTGTTTGCGTATTTTATTAACACAGGAAAATAATAAGCCACGTGGGGCAAAAATGCGAACATACACTTTGGTGCCAAATTACAGATTACAAGAGAACGGCACACTGAGAAGCAGACTAAGAGGGAAAACACTTACAGAGGGAAGAAAACTCCAGAATCCTGAGACGGGATTAAACCGAGGAATGTTCGACGAGGTCGCAGCCTGGAGTAACCTTAGCTGGTCCCTTAAATAGGGCTTCACAGAATACTCAGCTGATGAGAATGTCATCAGCTGATTGATTACCAGCCATCCCAGCGGAGCGCAGCTCTGATAGCCGGAAGCCCCACCGAGACACTGTCACAATAAGTGCCCGAAGGCCCTGTGGTAAACCAGAGTAGAGAACGGAGAACTACTGGACAACCCGAGTGCGGACAGAGTCAGCACTCGGACCATAACAGGGATAGCTGCCACCTCCACCCCTACAGAAAAACAAGAGACAGATGAGGACTGTTTTGGTGCCAAATTGCGTGAATTTGATGAACAGCTGAGCCAGACTTTAACTAAACTAGGAGATTTGTCAGCTACTAAAGGAGCCATCCATAGAAAAATGACTGACTATACAGATCAAAAGAAGTCTGAGAGTTCACAAAAACAATGGAAAATTGGGGACTATGGATCCACAATAGAAAATCTGACTGAAGGGGCACCTCAGCGCACACGTTTACAAGCAGGAGACATACCTGAAGTAAATTATAGACACATGCCCATAATAACTACTGAAACTGGGGCAACACAATATGAAGAATGGTCATTTAGGGACCTAAAAGGCATTTGTAACACATTGCCTCCACTAATTTCAGGGGCCTCTCCGTGGATTAGAGCTATGCAGAAGGCCACAGTTGGTTGCCGTTTGTGCTTGGCAGATGTTAGAGGGATAGTGGCTACTCATACTTCAGCCTCTGTGCTTAAGAACATAGAGGAAAAGGCTGGCGCCACTAATGAGCCTGATGAGGCTCCATTCAGAGAACACAGTGATGATATTTTTGCAGTAATGAGGATGTTTCCTGTAAATCTCATTAGTGCAGAGCTAACAGATATACCTATGAAAAAAGGAGAGGATGCAGGACCCTGTGTGGATAGGTGTTTGGCACTTAGGATCGACATGACTGGAGAAAACCCATGTAACAATGCTACCACATCAGCGGTATTCCACAGTGTCATACAGACATCAGTACTGTTGTGTATAGTTTGGACTCTTATTTGTGTGGTATGGGTGGTGGCTCCATCTTCCGGTTCTGCCACCACCTGGGGCTATAAGAGGGCAGTGGGCAGGAGAGGCAGTCTCTTGGCCACCTCTTCTGCCTGAGGACTCAGAATCAGAATCAGAATCAGAATCAGATTTATTGCCAAGCACATTTACAAGTAAACAAGTAAACATACGAGGAATTTGACTTGACATTGGGCGCGCATGAAAGGCGCATCCCAATGACGCGGCAGCCATGACGAGGCGCCTGTCATATAGAGGGGGGTAAAGAGGGGGGAGGGGGGGAAGGGGAGGGGAAAAACACAATAGGCAGAGAGAAAAAAGCATTGTTGATCAAAATAGAGCTCATTTTATGACCAAAATTTTGATTACAAGAAAAAAACTCTCAAATGCACAATTAGCAGACAATAGATCACACAATGACAAAGCAGTAGTTGAGAGAGTCAGTGTATTGTAAATATACTGTATATCAGTAATTGTATCAGTGGTGTAATGTTGAATGCAGTAGTGTAGGTGTGTCAATTGCTAGTGAACAGCAGAGGGCGCCTCCTGGCAGTGGATAGATGTTAAAGTCATGTGATCTAAAGCAGTCCAGAGTCTCTCTCTCTTGCTTGCAGATGGTAAGTTGTCACATGGTGCACTGTCCTTGAGCGTCCATCTGTTGAAACAACAACAATTGTGTCGATTGTTTGGGTTAGCAGGCCACTTCTCCAGCGTTATCTTCATCGAGGAGGAATGTAAACAAGGGCACCAAAACACAAGGTCAAATCTGCACAGTGCACTCAGAGAATAGAATTTCCCTCTCTTCGATTCTGTGCTTTAAATTTCATACAAGCTTAAACATTCCATGGAGAGCACAGGGCACAGGGCTCCAGATGTATTCCTCCGCTGAATCACTGTCATTCAGTTCACCATTTGCTGCTAATCGTGCCCTCCCCAACTAGTCGAATTTGATGAAGGAGCTTGCCGGGTCCGCTTTGATCAGCTCTCTCACCTTCTTCAATTTCTGCTACATCAGGGAACTCCACAGCCAAAATATAAGTCCTGAGATCATAATCCAATAATGTTTCCTGCCAAATCTCCACAGACACATGAATTCCAATGTCATGAGTCTTCCTTGGGTTCCCCCTGACCCAAACTTCTTCTTTTAAAGTGATGACAATTGCATATAAGCCGCTTTCCAGATCCATAATTTCCATTTGGATTAAGATTCAGCCAGAAGAAGAGCGACATTGCAAGCTGGGATCAGAAGGGAAAGGATTAGAAGGGAGAGGAAAGAAAAGCGTCTGCTCTCTCTCAGAGCCGGAAGAGGACTGTACTATGCTGTAGAGTGGCTCTTTAATAAACCTGTGTTTAGTTCGACACCTGGCCTCGTCCTTGGCTCCATATTCAGACATAACAAGTACCACCGCCTGTCAGAACTGCACTGGAAGGGGTAGTGGGATTGAATACCTGCCCCTGGGCAGAATGGCTCTCACAAGTGTACCACTATGTGAAACAATACAATAAAAAACAAAATGAAAAAGAGACCGAAACAGCAGATTTATCAAATCAGCCGATAAAAACCCAGTTGAAAGCAGCTAGGGATGTAGTGAATAAAGATAAAAAACAAAAAACTATTGTACAGGCTCCAGCTGTTACAGTGGCAACCCCTCAGGCCATTATTTCCCAGTCCCTGCTGAACCCTTTGTGTTGGCTCCCCAACAACAATGGTATTCTTGCCTACCCCAAAGGGGGTGTGGCAGAGGTACATACAGATTAGGCATAAGATCATCAGGCCCACCCGATGATATGTGCCTAAGGTGTGGCAGAAGAGGCTATTGGGCTCGTGACTGCAGAGCTCCACCTTCAAGCAGAGGACGTGCCTGGACAAACTACACACCTACTCCATCCCCAGGACCTGGGGTGTGGCCAGATCAGCCACAACACACACGCAACAGCCTCAGCAATCACACATGGTACCCAACCAGAGCATGATGCCCAGTCAGCAATGATGGGGCCCAGGGAGATGCACTGAAGAAGGAGCACTTTTGGATCCAATGCTGTCCGTCAAGGTGGGAGACAAAACTAATGAAGTTATGGTGGACACAGGGGCTCGTTTCTCATCAATATTAACTTCTCTACCCCTGTCCACAAACTATACATCAGTTGTTGGCATCTCTGGGACTCCGAAGCATCTCTCTTTCTCAGTACCACTGAACTGTTCATTGATTGGACAAGATTTTGTCCACTCTTTTCTGTATTCACCAGACTGTCCTGTGGGAAGAGATGTGCTTTTGAAAGTAAGGGCACATATCTATTTTGCTTCTACTGGAACTGTTGTGTGTCTGCCAGATGGGGCCATGCTCCGGTGCACATCAGATTTGTCTACTTCCTTAAATGCTCCACAGTTGCAAATACAGGAAGCAGACACAGAGGAAGATCAACCTGTTATGTCTGAGGTTGGAGACAAGGAGAACACCAGAAGTGGAGCTGAACACTTGTTTATTAAATATAGGGCTTTGTGCACCTAACCGCGCATGCAGCCACTGCCAGAGGTAAAGGTGGAAGAGACCGGCCCCCTACCTGCAGCCCCTCTTATACACACGGGGTTGGCGGAACCAGAAGTTGGAGCCACCACCCCGTGCTACACAAATAAGAGCTCCAATATGAAACACTATATCAACAATAAATAACTACATCACCCCCCCCTCCCGTAGGAAAATCCAAAACACACATACAATCAGCCCACCCCAATTTGGAACCCAAATCATCCGCTAAACATAACTAAACTAAGATCACAAATGGGGCCTATAGCATTCACACAAAATAACTAAAATTAGAGCAGACGGGTAGACTGCCGTCCTACCCCTCCACACGGCGAGGTGGGTTATTCTGCCACCTATGCTATATATAAAAGTCCTTGTTAAAAAAAACTACTGCTGTGTCACCTATGTAAAACAGAACACCAAAATAATCCCAGAACTATAGATACAGAATAATAACTAACTACAAGAACACATCAGCTCAGTGAGGATGACCAGTGGCCCTTCCCCCACCCAGACCCTTCACCAATCAGTCCACCCCTGGAGGTAGCTCACTTCCCGGGTCACAGCTGGTCACCTCAGTCCCGATGCGCCTTCTCCTCCGCACCTCCGAGCGCTCCAATTGTCTGGGGATGTGCCTAACTGCCTTCTTCAGGGCACGCCGTAACTCATTAGGATGGTGCCACAAGCCATCTGACAGCAGTAGGTATCCATCTTGCAGCTCGGCTGTCACCTGCAGCTGGCCCTGGCACTGCTCTATCTGCCACTTGTTTCTCACCTGCCTGGACCTCGCCTCCGCCCGAGCCCGAACCCAGTCCGTGACTTCAAGCGGGGCCCTGCACGGCCTGCGGTGTCTCCGCCTGGCACTCGCTCTCCCAGTGGCACTCAGTCGGGCAGGACTGAGTGCCACTGGGAGAGCGAGTGTTCACCAGCCCGCCACAGCCGTACTCTAGGAACACCCGGGGCCATTGTTTGGGCATCGCTCACCGCTGCAGGCTTTCCTCCCATGCCGCCTGGTACCCTCGTCCAGAGCGACTCAGACACTGGCACCGGGGCCCTCTCGCAGCGAGCCTGAGCGTGACGATGCCTGTCCACTTTCAGGAGTGCCCAGCAATTGTTCATCCCACACAGCATCGTCCCGAACTCTTGGAACCGGTCGGTCCCACAGTCCGCAGCCTAACCACTCTCTCCCAGCACCGCTCTTGATGGAAAACCCGAGGCCATAGAACAGGTTGCAGCCCATGATGTTCGTGCCGCAGGCCATCACAACAAACTCCACATTGGCCATCTCCACTGACTTGTACCGAGCCGTCAGTCTGACGGTACCCACCGTGACCAACTGCCCTCCTCCATAGCCACAAAGCGATGCTGAGTCACCTCCAATTCTGTAGTGAGGAAAACATTCTCTAACCATAAACCAGTTCAGCAGCGAACTCTCCGCCCCCATGTCGATCAGCATCAGTACCGGAACTCCATCCAAAACTACCATGCAGTGTGTACGCCCACTGGTACTCAGGGACACCGTATGTATTATCGTCGGCGCGGGATGGCCACATCTGCCGCAGCGCTTCCCTCTTGCCACACACTCTCTGGCCTTATAGCAGTGCTTCGTGGACTCCCAGCCCATACACCTGGGCGTCCTCAGGGCAGACCTCATCCGTACAGTTTTGGCCTCCTCTACGTCGTCCTCAATGCTCCCATTGCTGTCCAGGCCCACTACCTGCATGGCCATGGGGGATCATAAATCTCTTGGTGATAGGCGCTCACTTAGCTCCCGAGGTAGCTTGTCTGCTGCTTCCAGCTGGAGCGCCAACTCGATGGCCCTGGCCAGCGTCAACTCACCCGGGAATGTGAGCAGCTTGGAGCGGACCACAGCACAGTTGGTGTGTTCCACCAACTGGTTGCAAACCATTTCTTCCTCCAACAGCCCAAACTGGCATTCAGTGGCCAAGTGCCTCAAGTCCGACATGAACCGCTGGATGGGTTCGCCTACCTGTTGACGGCGCTGTCTGGACTTAATTCTCCAGACGATGACGTTGTCCAGCGCCCTGAAATGCAGCACCATTAACTCAACCACTTCTTCATAGTTGTCCGTGTCACCAAGCATGCCCAAAGTCCTCTGTCCCTCCATTCCCAGGTTGTGCACCAGCAACACACATGCCCTCAGCTTCTCTATTCTTCCCAGGTCCAATGCCACCATATATGTTTGGAAGGCTTCATACCACTGAGGCCACGGTACAGGCAGCTCCCCTGGGAGCTCCAAGAATGGCCAAATTGGTGTCCCACATGCCTCCATGGTTTTTCTTCTTGTCGCCAAATGTTATGTCTGAGGTTGGAGATAAGGAGAATGCCAGAAGTGGAGCTGAACAACCACAATGCCACAACAACCTGCAGCTGAACGCTCTGAAGACAGTGGAGATGATTGTGGACTTCAGGAAAGTCACAACCCCTCTGCCCCCCCTCACCCTCACAGGCTCTCCCATCACCACTGCAGATTCCTTCCGCTTCCTGGGCACCACCATCACCCGGGACCTCAAGTGGGAGCCGACCATCAGCTCCCTCATCAAAAAGGCCCAGCAGAGGATGTTCTTCCTGCGGCAGCTGAGGAAGCTCAAGCTACCCACCAAGATGTTGGTGCAGTTCTACACGGCTATCATCGAGTCCATCCTCACCACCTCCATAACCGTGTGGTATGCAGGAGCCACTGCCAGGGACAGACTAAGGCTGCAGCGCGTCATGCGCGCTGCTGAGAAGGTGATCAGCTGCAAGCTCCCATCTCTCCAGGACCTGTACATCTCCAGGACCCGGAGGCGTGCAGGCCGGATCATAGCCGATCCTTCACACCCTGGTCACGTTCTGTTTGCCCCCCTCCCCTCAGGTAGAAGACTTCAGTCCATTCAGACTAAAACCTCCCGTCACATGAACAGCTTCTTCCCCTCTGCCATCAGACTGCTGAACACTAAGTGACTTATTGACTCTCGTGCACTATGTACAGTAGCTCAACCAGACTCATGTCAATCATCACTGTTTTCTTTTTGCATTACCGACTGCACTATGTGGTACTCCACAATATCTGCTGCTCGCTAATATATTTAAAAACTGCTTTGACTAGTATTACTCATTCTTATTCTACACTTTATTGCATGTATAGTTTTTTATTTCTTTTATTTTATCATGTTTAATGTTGCAGCATTGCACCGAGACAAATTCCTAGTTTGTGTACTACATGAACAATGGCAATAAATCTGATTCTGATTCTGATTCTGAACACTTGTTTATTGAATATAGGGCTTTGTGCACCTAACCGCACATGCAGCCACTGCCAGAGGTAAAGGCGGAAGAGATCGCCTCCCTACCTGCAGCCCCTCTTATACACACGGGGTTGGCGGAACCAGAAGTTGGAGCCACCACCCCATGCTACACAAATAAGAGCTCCAATATGAAACACTGTATGAACAATAAATAACTACATCACACAACCCTCTTCTGCAACTGTGTGGTGGCTACAGTTGAATGATGTGAGCCCTGACAAAAATCAGCTGGTAGACAAATATGTTTCATGGGCCCCATGGATAGGCTCTGTTCAGCCATATGACCCCTCCACTTGATCCACTCCACTGCCCAATGAACTATTCACATGATGACCAGGGTGTTACAACCCGAGCACTCGTTCTGATAGCGCTCGGGCCATGTTCAACTCGCTGCCGGCCTTGACAGTTGCGGGCTGTATTCTGGCCTCACCAGGCTCTTATTGTGAAGGTGCTCGGTGGGGCTTCCACCTGTCAAGGCTGGTCAGCTGGCTGTCATTATTGCTCGTTAGTGTTCGCCTTTAAAAGCGAGCACTAGCGACAGTAATGATGCAGGAGTATCGTCTAACCTTCCTTGCCAGACGTTGGTCAACACTTCGTCAGATCTTCATGTCAGGTTCGTGATCTGAACTCATGTCATAGTTTAGCTCGTAGTGGCTGGGGTTAGCCCTACGAGCCCAAGTACTGTTTGTGTGTGTTTTTTGCCCTGAGGGGTTCATTGTCTTGTCTTGTTACGTTGTGAAAATAAACTAGCATCATTGCCAAACTCTCTGGTGGACTCTTTGGCGTCTCATGGTAATCCGCGAGGATCACCGCATGACAGTATACTCCTGCCAGGACGTCTAAACGGAGGCGCCACACCAAGACGCCGTTTCACCGTGAGTTTGTGCCTAAACGTGACTGTTCTTCCCTGTCTGGGTGCCTGTTGCTGGGAGAATGCCGTCATCCAGGGGCCGCGGTCGGCGCCTGGACAGAAAGCTAGCGGAGGCGCTGGAGTACGCCGACGGGGCGCTCCTCGCTGCTACTTTTGACGTCACCCCCAGCTACATGCGCTGGCACTTGGACTGTGCTGAGGATTTTCTGGACAATCTTCCCCCCGATTGTGACGATCACCCGGAGGTGATAATGCGGTGGGAAGAACTCGCCACGCAGCGCGAGAGACTTCGTGGGCTGGAGGAGGAAGAGAGCAGGAAGCAGAGGAGGAGGCATCCTCGCTCCCCGCGTTGGAGTTCCGTCCCCGTCCCGGAGTTGGTCCAGGAGTGCGCACCGTCTGGGGGCCGATGACGACGTCGGCGCAATGGCGCGGGCAATTCGCAGCAGAATCCCCGGCTGGACTCGCTGCCGGCAGAGCCCGTCAGCGAACCTCCGAGAGTGGCCCCACCTCATCTTCCCAGGGGGCCCTCTGTCGCCATCCAGTGGGGAGAGGGAGGAACGACGTCCCCCACAGCTGGAACCATCTCAGCCCCGGGAGGAAGGCAAGTGCACGATAATTTGTTACACTTTGATTTTGTTCTGCCTTGTCTGACTCCTGGGGGTGGAGTTCGGGGTTCGCAGCCCCCCGAGCTCCCTCTACCTGCTGTGGATGAAATTACTAAACCTGCTGCCTCTGTGTTCTTCCCCGCCGAGCGGTCCGTGACGCCAGGCCAGCGTCGTCGGATGAAGAGGGCCCCTGCAGTGCTAGAAAGCCTGGATCCGGCCCTGCAGCCATGCCGTGGACGGAGGAGAGGAGCGGACTGCGGCCCGGAGCCTGAGCCGACGGAGAAGCGTCCCCGGGTCTCCTCGCCAGAGCGGTCCGAGCCAGTGGGTCGAGGATCTCCTGCCCCCACGCCATACGGGTCATCGGCGTGGACAACAGTGTGGGAGGAACCTCGGGCTGCAGATGAGATCTTCCCAGCTGCGGAGCCCAACGCAGCTGAGTTTGAGCCTGCTGACGAGAATCACCCTGAACCTGGATCGTCGGAGTCCTGGGTGGCAACGGAACCCGAGTGCAGGCAAGTGCTCCCTCTTGTGTCTCTGTCCCCTGTTTTGGAGCATTTTTGCCTGCCTCTCGGGGAGGCAAGTGAGGAGCAGCCGCCTGCTGCCTCCGAGCTCGTCTTGCTGGGTTCCGCTGCTACCGGTGATTCTGATCCCGGTTTTCCTGTCCCTGAGCTTTATTGCAGTGTCACCGGCGTGGAACGGGTCGGAGTCACCGAGTTGGAGGTCCCAGGTTCAGGGGTGTAGATCGTCAGCGAAGCTGCACCGGCCGAATCGGGGTCCACCGCGGGTGCACCGGAGGCCCAATCGGGGTCCACCGTGGGTGCGGTTCTGGCCCAATCGGGGTCCACCGCGGGTGCAGCTGGGACCCAATCGGGGTCCAATGGTGGTGCAGCGCCAGCTTGATCCACGGACGGGGGAGGAGCTGCAGAACTTTCTCCGTCGAGTGGATTACGGGCTCCCTCTGCTCGTCTGTCCTTTTTGGGTCACCGCCCCTGGGCGTCATCGCCGGGGGCTGTGGGGGCTCCTGTTCGCTCGCCCCGGCTCTCCCGAGTTTTGTCCTCGTCAGGGAGGCGGCCACGGGTTGTTGTTGCCCTGGACTGGTGGCTGAGGAACATGGGTCGACCGCCGGAGGGACTGTTTCGCCGGTTCGGCGCCTCGGTTCGGCCACCCGACCTACTGTGCATGTCATCGAGTGACCTGGTTCGACCACTGGAGGAGTGGACGTGCCGGCCATTGGACTGTGATGAGCCGCCTGGTCATGTCTCACCTCATATGACCACCCGCCGGCTGTTGGACGCGGGGAGACCGCCTGAACTATTTCTGTGGTGCTTGGTCTCCGCCGGTCGGTGTGAACTGTCGGGGGGGTAGTGGTCGTGTTTCTGGGTTGTTCTGTCTGTGATTGTTCTGTTTTTTTTTCTCCTTGCTGTCTGGTGTATTTTGTGTTATGTCTTGCAGTAGCCTTTAATTTGTATTGTGTATACTCAGTTATGTGCCAATAAGTGTTCTGCTTCTGTTTTTGGGTTGTTTTTTTTTTTTTTGGAGACTCATGTGAATTCACTTGGGGGGGGGGGGGGTCATCTTCCTGTGTAACATGTGGGCCAAGATTTTTTTTTTTTTTTTTCTCGTGCTGTCTTGTGTTTCCTGTAGTTTAGTTGGGGATTTGGGGCAATTGGGTTATGTTCTGCTGTTGCCTTATTTTCCTCTGTGATGTATTTGATTTGTATATTTGGTATTTTGTCTTAGGCCTTGTATCTTGTCTTTCTGACCCAGTAGTTCTGTTTTTTTTGTTTCGCCATGTGCATTTTCTTGATTTATTCTAGTAGTTAGTCTTGTCATTGTCCTGTGTGTAGTTGTTCTTGTCTCTTTTGTTTCTGGTTTTGGGTTCTCTCCCTCAGCACCTGCCCCCGTCCTCCCACCCTGGGGGGCAGGGTGGTCCCTTTGGGCGTTCGGAGTCTGCCCATGGAGGGAGGGTACTGTTACGACCCGAGCGCTGGTTCTGATAGCGCTCGGGCCATGTTCAACTCACTGCCGGCCTTGACAGCTGCGGGCTGTATTCTGGCCTCACCAGGCTCTTATTGTGAAGGTGCTCGGTGGGGCTTCCGCCTGTCAAGGCTGGTCAGCTGGCTGTCATTATTGCTCGTTAGTGTTCGCCTTTAAAAGCGAGCACTAGCGACAGTAATGATGCAGGAGTATCGTCTAACCTTCCTTGCCAGACGTTGGTCAACACTTCGTCAGATCTCCATGTCAGGTTCGTGATCTGAACTCATGTCATAGTTTAGCTCGTAGTGGCTGGGGTTAGCCCTACGAGCCCAAGTACTGTTCATGTGTGTTTTTTGCCCTGAGGGGTTCATTGTCTTGTCTTGTTACGTTGTGAAAATAAACTAGCATCATTGCCAAACTCTCTGGTGGACTCTTTGGTGTCTCATGGTGATCCGTGAGGATCACCACATGACACAGGGACTATATGATGATCAGTGGGATACTTTGGTGGGGGTTCAGGACTTGGTGTGTAAAGACATTTATGTTGGCTCACAAGGAGTAGCTGCTGCAGTTTGCTTGAATGAGGACTTGCTGCCTCCATATGCCTTCTCAGACACTGCTGCACCTCATGTGACACTGGGGGTGTCCGCAGGGGAGGAGGCAAGGGCACTGGGACCAATGGTGAAAAACTGTCTTAAGTTGACTGACCAGGTTGTCACACAGTGTAGGGATCTATATTATTATCCAGCTGCTGATTGCTATCGCATTTCATGCAATTTAACAATACAGACCACTCCACAAAGATTGCACCTTGACAGAACACATGGTAGAGAAAACACTGATCACCCAAATTCTGATGTACAGTTAGACTCTATACCCTCCTCTCAATGGTGATTACCTGTACACCAGTAAAAATCTCACTCAAACCAAATACTCAGCCAATATGGCGAAGGCAATATCTTCTCCCAAAGGAGAAGGAAACAGGCATAGCAGGAACAATACAGGGTTTTCTCCAGGCAGGGGTCCTAGTACAAACACAGTCCTCATGGAACACACCTATTCTTCCTGTAGAGAAGCCTGGAAAAAAGGACTACAGGATGGTTCATGATCTGAGACCAATTAATGCTGTGGTGGTGCTTACAAATTACACTGTTCCAAATCCTTACCTGCTGCTGAAAAACATTACCCCACAACACAAGTTTTTTACAGTAATAGACATTTCTAATGCTTTTGTCAGCATTCCACTACATGCAGACAGCAGGCCTCTTTTTGCATGTACCTTTCAGGGTCAGCAATACACTTACAGCAGAGTAGCACAAGGTTTTGTTGATTCACCAGCCATTTTCAATCACATACTGCGTCAACATTTGAAGGATTTATTCCTGCCCCCCAGGATTTCTAGGCGCAGCCAGGGAATGGAGGGTGTCATGCTTGGTGACCACAGGATCTCATCTCTGTTGTTTGCAGATGATGTTGTCCTGTTGGCTTCATCCAGCAATGACCTACAGCTCTTGCTGGGACGGTTTGCCACTGAGTGTGAAGCGGCTGGGATGAGAATCAGCACCTCCAAGTCTGAGTCCATGGTCCTCAGCCGGAAGAAGGTGGATTGTCCTCTCTGGGTTGGGGACAGGCTCCTGCCCCAAGTGGAGGAGTTTAAGTATCTTGGGGTCTTGTTCACGAGTGAGGGGAAAATGGAGTGAGAGATTGACAGACGGATTGGAGCAGCATCTGCAGTGATGCAGACATTGTACCGGTCTGTTGTGGTGAAGAGGGAGCTTAGTTCTAAGGCAAAGCTGTCAATTTTCCAGTCAATCTATGTTCCTACTCTCACCTATGGTCACGAGCTTTGGGTAATGACCGAAAGAACAAGATCGCGGATACAAGCGGCTGAAATGAGCTTTCTCCGTAGGATTGCTGGACTCACCCTCAGAGATAGGGTGAGGGGCTCAGTCATCCGGGAGAGGCTCAGAGTAGAACCGCTGCTCCTCCACATTGAAAGGAGTCAGTTGAGGTGGTATGGGCATCTGATTAGGATGCCTCCTGGACACCTCCCACTTGAGGTGTTTCAGGCACGTCCCACTGGGAGGAGACCCCGGGGCAGACCCAGGACTCGGTGGAGAGACTATGTCTCCCAGCTGGTCTGGGAACGCCTTGGTATCCTCTCTGAAAAGCTGGAGCAGGTGGCTGGGGAGAGGGAAGTCTGAACTTCTCTGCTTGAACTGCTGCCTCCGCGACCCGGACCTCCGGAAAAGCGGTAGAAGATGGCTGGATGGGTGGATGGATATTCCTGCCCCCTGGTACATTACTGTTGCAGTATGTTGATGATTTACTATTAGCAAGCCCCACTGCTGCTGCCTCTGTGCTCTCAGCCACGGAGCTCCTCCTGAAACCTCTCTACTAGAAAGGCTACAAATTAAGCAGCAAAAAAGTACAGTGTTGTTGCCCCAGAGTTCACTATTTGGGCAGTCTAATCACATCCGGGAACTCCACGGTGTCTCCATTGCAAAGGTCATCAATTCTCTCACACCCTAAACCACGCACTGTGAGGGAAATCATGACATTTTTGGGTCTTACCAGATACAGCAGAAATTTTGTTCCAAATTACATTGCGCTTATTCAACTACTGCACAACCTTCTTAAGGAAGCAGGACACAAAAATCTTACATCACTCTTGCAATGGACTACTTCAGCTGAAGATGCTTTCATTGAACTAAAACAACTGATGTCACATGCATGCTCACTCAAACCACCTGATTACACTTCCCCATTTCATCTGGATGTTTCTGAACAGTCCGGCGTTGTGAATGCCGTACTGTATCAGAAGGAGGAAGGTACAGGGTCAAGGTCAGTTCTAATGTATTACAGTTCAACATTAGACAACATAGAAAGAGGACACCCACCATGCACACGTCATGTTGCTGCTATAGCCAAAGCACTGGAAAAAACTTCTCACATTACCATGCAACACACTGTGATTGTGTACACTGCCCATGGAGTAGCATCATACCTACAAAGTGTATTGTTTACACTATCAGCCAAAAGGACACAGAAATTGAAAAGAATTCTACAAGCACCAAATGCCATTTACACAAGTGAAGGGACAAACATGGCAGAAGATATGTTCACAGATGAGCCTCATGACTGTTCTGCAATTGTGGAAACAGACATGAAAACTGTTCCAAATCTCCAAGCTGATGAAACTGAACACCCAGATTTGAATCTTTTTTGTCATGGATGTTGCTACAGGAAACCAGATGGATCTTTGAGTGCTTCATATGCAGTTGTAAAATATGATGAAGGGACAGGTGCATTTCAAACTGTAGAGGCAGGAATGGTAGACCAGCCTGCCTCTGCCCAAAAAGCTGAAATTGTAGCCCTTACTAAAGCATGTCAATATGCAAAACAACAAAAGGCAAACATATACACTGATTCAGCTTATGCACATCAGGCTGGACATGTTGATTTGCCACATTGGAAAAGGAAGGATTTTCTCACTTCAGCTGACACAGGGGTTCCCAAACTTTTCAGCCCGCGACCCCCAAAATAACAGTGACAGAGACTGGCGACCCCCACTATCCCCGGAGGTGACTGATACATAAGAAAACGTGTGCACAGTTTGAATATATCAGTGGATTCATCTAACTGCAAAGGATATTTCCCTTTCTTCACTCTGTCAGTCAGCTGACACTTTATGTCCTGGGCCATGTCTGTGACGCGCCGGGATATCGTCCCATCAGAGAGCGGCAGCTTCCAGCTCCCGCGCCTGTTTATCCCTACGCATTGTCTAACTCATAGCAATAGCAGCAGGTTTTATTAGGGTTTCTCTGATTGTATGTGGTGTTTTACCTGTGCAATTAAATATGCCACCTTTGAGCTTTGGTAGTGGTTGCTGTTTGATTAGTTATGATTTTGTTTTTGCCTTGCAATTCTTTCTCCTTTTAGTGGAAAAAATCCGCTGGTTTAGCAGCAAGAGATGGGTGCTTAGTTTTTAAGTTTGTGAGCATTTTTACGGGCTTTAAACTCTCTTGTGCAAGCACCTCAGTATACACCACACTAAAAAGTAGGTGGATAGTGATGAGATAAAGTGATCAAAATAACCATATAACAGTTATCTGTGTGATTTAAAATATGTGTGTGATCAATATAACCACATAGTAGTTAGTTGTGTGCTTCAAAATATATGTGTGTTCAATATAGTCATATAACAGTTATTTGTGTGACTCAAAATGTTTGTATTCTGCTTATATCTAGGTAAAATGACCAATATACCATAATGGAATATATATTGCCAAGTGTGTGCTTCACTCTCTGCAAAATAGTGGACCTTTGTCTCACACAGAGGAACAAACGCCTGGGATTTACGGAAAGGAGGCACAGTTGCGATAAGGAATGGCTGAGCCTGGACTACGCTGACCTGGGAGGTGAAGTGGCCTTCAGTGGATACATTCGGTGCCAGGAACGAATCCTCCCGTGGACCATACACCTGGACTTCATTTTGATAATGCATGCTTTCTTCTTTGTTCATTTGTGTACAAATATTCCGGGTCAGGGGTAGCATAGCCAGTCAGACTTCATGAACTGACACAATCTGTTGTTGTCAGGGCGAGAATGTTTGACCCGGCGCTGTAACCTATTATATTCAACTTGCTTGCTTAATAAATACATGTTCCAAGTAAACTCAATCTCTTCCTTGAAAAACGAATCTGGGTAAACCATCTACACACATAGACAAGCTTTGAAGAGTAGACTTAGATGTTTTTTTCTACTAAAGTTTTTCATCCTAACAATAGAGAAAGGAGCAAAGAAAGATGAAGAAGGTTTGTGGAGATCAACTGATGGAAGGCTAGTAGCCCCAGCTAAGGTGTTGTTGTTATTGTGCAAAGAGGCACACTTAAAAAGCCATGTCTCAAAAACAAAAATCTCTTCTTTGATTGAAGCACATTGGTGGCTTCCACACTTGATTGAGGTCACAGAGTTAGTTGTTTCTGAATGTGAAGTATGCCAGAAGTTCAATCCCAAACGCATGTTAAAGGCTTCTGTGGGAGTTTTTCCAGTGCCTGAAAGACCATGGAAAGATATAGTGATTGATGTAGCCTCTGCATCTATTTTCTGCATCCCAGAAAATAGATGCAGAGGCTACAGATATCTGTTAGTGTGTGTGTATACATTTTCAAGATGGGTTGAGGCAAAAGCATGTAAAATAGAAAGTGCAAAGGAAGTGATTAAATGGCTGACAGAGGACGTGATTCCCAGACATGGTTTTCCAAGGGTGATTAGTTCAGACAATGGCAGTCATTTTGCAAATAAACGTTTGAAGGAAGTTGAATGTGCCTTAGGCTTAAGGCATAAGTTTGGTTCAGTAGTGCGTCCATCCTCCCAAGGGCTAGTTGAAAGAGCAAATGGTACACTGAAAAAAATGCTAGTCAAACAATGCATGGGGACGGGCATGACATGGTTTGATGCACTGCCATTAGCGCTGATGACACTGTGATCTACCCCCAACACGACGCTCTGCCTGACTCCCCATGAGCTGCTAATAGGGAGAAAGATGCCAGGACTATTTGTAAATTCACCTTTGACTCCTAGAAATAGTCAAGCTGTAGAACTGGTGCAGTATATCAAGAGTCTAAAGAAAATATCTGAAGCTCTCTCAACAGGTTCCGGACACTCTCAACAACGACACACAAGGAGACACCGCCCCGCTGGAACCTAGTGACAAAATACTGGGTATGACCCTGATGCTTTTACCGCATGGCTGCAGTCTATCTTTAGACACTGGGCAGGAGTAGTGCGCTCAGTAATTCTGATTATAGTGTTATAATAAATAAATAGTGAAGATTAGTTAAGTATTACACAAAGTGCTTTTACACACACATGCACACACACAAGCTCTAGTCTCTGTTCCTGCTTCCATGTACGGGCATGGGGTTGCGTGGGACCAAACAACAGGATGTGGAAGACATAAAAGCGAGGAGACATCTGGAGAAGATAACGCTGAGAGGACCAGTTCTAACTGGTTTGGACAATGGCCAGTGTTTTGTTGGAAAGTTACTGGGAAATGCCCAGTAACTTGAAGCCTATATGTAGCTGTGGATTTTCTTTGTTCTGGGTCTTTCACCAGATTAGGCTGCGAAAGACCCACGGCCGTGTTCTCTGACTCCCTGCATGTTTCAATAAAAAGATAAACTGAGAAATAGTATTTTTTATGGGATTATTGATTGGTTAACTGAAAAGATTCTGCTGACTGTCCTATTTAAATTTTTACAATAGTCATCTCAGTAGCAGTGATTCTTGTGGTGGTGCTGCTACATTCCATGCTTAAGGACACTGTTAGAAAGATGCATAGTCACAGCTCTGTCTAAGGAGCCAGCCCAAAAGATGATGGCTCAAGTCCACTTCCAAGAGGAGTTCAGGTCTCTCCTCCACAACAGTGACCACTGTGTATCTGGGAATGACACTGATGAAGGAGAGGCCATTGTTTGAAATGTATATATTGTGTCTTTCTGCTATCCACTATTCTGTCTACTGTTCATACATCCAACATCACATTCATACATATGTCACATGCCAGGGTGTGTCTATAACCCACCCCTGGCCCTTTCTTTTTCCTTTGTTTTCTTACAGGTATCTTTAAAATATTGTGCTATTTGCAGTCATGTAGTCAGAATAGATAAGAAGGTTACAATCTCTGTTGTATGGCAGGTCTTAAGGCCCGGTTACAGCATACAAGGATATGAAAAATCTTCTGACTTGAATGTTTTGCTTGCTTAACATTATACCCATTGTTTGAATAAAGCTTGTGGGAAAAGGCCACCTGGCAGTGGGGCTGACATGAGAATTTTTGCCTGTAAATATGCACCAATGAATAAAGGAAATGCATAAACATGGTTACTTAATAAAATAAATACTGCCAACAGGTTTTTCGCTCATGTCATAATCAATGAATAAAATGTATCCAGGGTCTGTTTGTTAATGTGCCTGCCTTAATTGTTAACTCCAGAAAATGGACTCAAAAGAGGGATTTGTGATATAAATATTTACACAAGTTAGAGTGTTATATGGTCACACAATGTGTTTATTTGTGATAAAATGTTTTAGTTAGATAAGGGGGTCACACAATGTGCTTAATGCTGTATGAAGTCTTTGCACTGCACATCTGCCTACATAACAGGAAGTGGTTTTAGCTACACATACACACACCCTCAACTGCTCTGCAACAAAGTAACCATTTTTTTCTTATATATAGAGAAATGCCTTGGGTCATGGGGTTGTGCAGGGAAGTGAAAGGAGACAGTCTGAGAACAACAGAAAACATCTGCCAACAGCCAGCCATTGCAGGACGTAGGAGCAACTTATGAAGAAACTGGTTTTGACCAGTTCAATGAGCATCTGATGAAGGAACTGGTTTTGACCGGTTCAGCACAAGGCAGCCATTGTAGGAGGCTATTTTGGGAATGCCCAAGTAGCCAGAAGATAAATGTAACCTCAAACACTTATTCGAGGTCTTTTCCTGTCAGGTTTGGGCTGAAGACAAGACCCACAGCTGTGTTACTATCTGCATGCTTCAATAAAAAGATAAGTTGAGGAATAGTCTATCTCTTGTTATTATTAATCTTTAAATAATGGTTTTGTGCTAACTGGCCAATTTTGAACACACTTTTACAGAAGAGTATTACACTGGGAACACAATGAGTCCAACACTGGTAGTTTTGGATGGATAAGTGATGCCATTGCTGAGCAGGCAGGATTAAAATACCGGTACATAAAATTTAGCCCAACAGTCCTGTTGTCTGTTATTCCTCCATGGCTGTTTGAGATGCCACTGGTAGATTTCAAAATACAACAACTGAGGAGGCAACATAAACAATCAACAACAGATTATATAATGCATAAATATATTGAACAGTACTTCAGAAACAGGCTGATAGCATTTACTGATGGTTCCAAGGATCCTACAACTGGTCGTAGTGGAGCTGCGGTATACTACATTCCTCAATATAAAGTAGCTATGAAAAAAAGAACCAGTAATCACTTATCTGTATACACAGTTGAGCTAGTTGCCATTACATTAGCTTTACAGTGGTTGGAGGTAAATTACAGAAATAATGCAGTCATTGCTTCAGACAGTTGGGCAGCTCTCAAAAGTATTCAGTCACTGCAGTCATGTAGGCAGGACCTAATTGTAGGAATCCAATCCTTAATTTACAACCTCTACAATAAAGGTCAGACAATAAACTTTCTTTGGGTTCCAGCCCACATCAGAATAGAGAGTAATGAGGATGCGGATATTGTAAGATATGAATGTGGCACATTATTGTGAAGTGCGGTGCAGTGATGTGCACTTCCTGTCATGCCACTGTATCGCCCTATGTAAGGCAGAGGGCATCCATATTCTGCCTCTTTTGCTGGATGCCTGTGCTGGGTGCATACCGTGTCACTGCTGTAAATAGTTCTTAAATAAAGCTGTGTTCGCCAACCATCATCCTGCCTCATCCTTCACCCAGGTATTTCCATACATAACATTTGGCAATTGAGGATCAGCTCATGGAAGCGTGCATCACCCTGCTTCATCCCTTTCTCAAGCTCCCGGGTGAACCATTGGTTTCATGGCCACATTGGTGGGAGGCCTACCAGATGTATGCTATGGCGCTGGGCCACGGGGAGCTAGATGGGGCGAGAGCGCGGGCACTTCTTGTTCACAACCTGGGTATGGATTGCCGGAGGATCCTGCAGACGCTCAGCAGGGCGGACTCATGTGAGGACATTGTGAAGCTGCTTGCTCAACGTTTCTCCACCCCAGACAACGTGACTGTCAAGGAGGATTCATTTTTGGCAACAATATCAGCGGGTAGGTGAGCCTATCCGCCAATATGTCATTGACTTGAAGCAGCTAGCCAGCGAGTGTCGTTTTGGACTGCTTGAAGATGAAATGGTTCACGATCAACTAGCAGAGCATGTGTGTAATGCTGAGTTGCATGCTAAGCTATTAATGGTGCCTAATGACTTAATGTTAGCTAAAGCTATGGAGCTAGCTCACCAGTGGGAAGCCATTGCTAAGCTAGCTGTGGAGCTAAATTGGTGCCAGCTGTAGGAGTCAAGAATTGAGGAGACTGGATGATTTTCCAGTATCTGCTTTAATTCTCATTCATCCTACGTCCTCTCTCTCGATCGGAGTGAAAAGAGACAGGACGCAGTCACACACATACATTTATACACTTATCTCGAACAATACATCACACAAAAGTCACAATACTCAGTTACATCTCAGTTACATCCTTTCATCTGTAATAGAACACCCAGAGTCCTTCTGTTCTTCTCTCTGACCCCCAAAAGGTCAGGCCGGGTAATCTTCTCCTCTCTCCTGAGTCCCCAGGGGGTGCAGACACATCGTCCTCTTGAGGTGTGAAGTCAATACACATGGCTAGCTCAAAGTCTGTCTTGGCTGAATTCAGCCAGCCACATGTGAGTCACATAAGTTATAATTATGGGCTCCACATCACTCCCCCCTTCCACGCGAAAGACTGGGCACCCACATACAGTCATACAATAGTCATACATCACGTCACCCCCCCAACAGAACCTCACAGCAACCTAAACAACCTGATCAAAAAACACATCATTATGCATGCAGCTTAGGTTTCAATCTTCTCCCGAATCTGCTGTATGCAGGTCTCCTGCTCTGTGTTGGGCCGTCCTGCTGTGCATCTGTGGAGTGAGGGGGAGAAGGGTTATTTGCCCCTCGTGGGGGGTCCCGGGGCCGCCCCTTGGGAGGCCTGCTGCGTCGAGGCGCGCCCGCCGGTCGCACAGACTCGTTATGCAACACAAAAGCAGGTTTTAATCTATCGATACTGATCGTCTCCCTCCTGCCCCCAAATCTAACACAAAATATTTCTCCCCGGTTTCCAGCACTTGAAATGGACCGTCGTAAGGTGGGCGGAGGCTATGCCGCTGCGCATCGTGCCTGACAAAAACAAACTCTGCATCTCGTAAAGCCTGGGGCACGAACACACGCGGGAAGGAGTGATGAGCGGGGCCCGGGAGCATTTCTGCTCCCGTGTTACTCAGAGACCCCCGGATCGGGGGGGGGGGCCCTGGTGCCGTGTGGTTGGGTAAAAACTCGCCTGGCAGCCTGAGCGGTTGTGCAAAGACCAATTCTGCTGGTGAGGCATCTAGATTCTCTTTGGGTGCCGAACGCAACCCCAATAAAACCCATGGTAGTTTGTTTACCCAATCTGTGTCCGTCAGTGACGCTCTGAGGGCTGCCTTCAAAGACCTGTGAAAACGCTCGCATAAACCGTTGGCCTGGGGATGATAAGCGGTCGTGCGATGTACCGCCGCTCCGAAGCTGCTGGCCACTGCTGACCACAGTTCCGACGCAAATTGAGGTCCCCTATCAGACGTAATATCTGACGGGACCCCAAACCGCGCTACCCAGGCTGTTAAAAAAGCGCGTGCCACCTCTGCCGCTGTGGTCGATGTTAACGGGACCACTTCCGGCCAACGAGTGGTTCGGTCCACCATCGTCAAAAGATGCGTGAACCCTTGTGATGTGGGTAGAGGGCCCACGAGGTCCACGTGCACATGATCGAACCTTTTAGCCGGAATGTGGAACGGTTCTAAGGGCGCCTTAGTGTGCCTGTGAATTTTAGCCCACTGGCAAGCCATGCAGGCTTTAGCCCACTCCTTCACGTGCTTGCGCAGGCTCGGCCAAACAAACTTCTCCGCCACCATTTTCACCGAAGCGCTCACCCCTGGGTGCGCTAGGGAGTGCATGGCGTCAAAAACGCGATGGCGCCGCGCGGCTGGCACCACCGGGCGCGGGCGCCCTGTGGATACATCGCAAATAAGCGGGGAGAAACCGGTTTGTAGATTTTTGCATTCCAGCCTTAACCCTGTTGGTCCAGACAGGAGCGCGCGCACGTCCACTTCCTCGCTCTGCTCCGCCGCCATGGCTGCATAATCTATTCCCACGTGGACCGGAGCCGCGCGCGTGTCCGCGCTGCTACCGCGCTCTGGGTAAGCGGCGGCGCAATCTGCTTCCGCGCGGACGGGTGCTATTACCGCGCGTGACAGACAGTCTGCCACCACATTGATTTTACCAGCTACGTGCTGAATATCGGTGGTAAACTCAGAAATTGCGGCCAGCTGTCTCTGCTGCCGCCCTGACCACGGTTCTGAAGTTTTGGACATCGCAAAAGTGAGCGGTTTGTGGTCGACAAACGCGGTGAAACGCCGCCCTTCCAGCCAGAACTGGAAATGTAAATAAGATGGTAGTGAGGACTTCCGGTTATGGCTGCCACGTAAGACGGACGTGTCTCACTCTGCTCTGCTCCTGGAGAAAAAAAATCGGCAAATAACTCTCTCATTTGGGACAGAACGTATCCCAGCGTTTGGGCGAGGATATGTCGGCGAAGCCTAAGGCTGGAAAACCAGGTAGAGGAAAAAGCGAGCCGCCGAAACAGTCCAAATTAACGGACTTTCAGGTCTGTGACGCAGCAAACAAAACTCCATATATGGCGGAGAAGGCTGGCAACGGTGCGATGTCTGCGGGGAATGGCGCAGATGCGCTGATGGCTGCCATGAGTTCAATGAGAGCGGACTTTTCCTCTAGATTTGATGGGATTATGACAGCGTTGGAAGGAATAAGAAAGGAATTGGGTGACTGTGTAGAACGAACGGCGCAGATGGAGCTCCGTATCGCTAGTGCTGAAGATGACGTCACCCGTCTTCAATCAAAGATGCGCACTTTGGAAAAAAAAAATAAATGTCTGGAAGATAATATTTTGGATTTGGAATCTCGGTCGAGACAGAATAACTTGAGGCTGGTGGGTCTTCCAGAGGAATCAGAAGGTCGGGACGTATATTCCTTTCTGGAAAAGTGGATTCCAGAGGTGCTGGGCAGCGAGGAGTTGCAATCAGGAGTGGTTCTGGAAAATGCACATTGTATTGGCCCACGGAGAGATAAGGGACCGCCGAGGACCTTAATTATGAAGTTTCTTAGCAACAGAGACAGGATGAAGATCTTCAACGCTGCACGAGCTAAAGGAGAGATTAAACACCAGGATCAGCAGGTGCGGTTCTACCCAGATTTGGCCACAGGAATCCAACAATTGAGGAAGCAGTTTGATCCAATACGTAAGGAGCTGCGCAACCTTGGGATTCGTCATGGTGTAATCTATCCTGCGAGACTGCTGACCACGTATGAGGGCAGAACCCACATCTTCAAGACCCCAGAGGAGGCGCAGGAGTTTATCAAGAAGATCAAAGAAGAAGAAGAGACTGGTGGGAGCTAAGCATGAACAAAATATAAGGTAGAATAATTAAGCATTTGCACAGGCATCTGACTGACTTGAAGTAAATGGCAAGTTTACAAAATATAGATTGTATTATATATTAAAAAAAAAACAAAAACAAAACAAACAAAAAAAAACTATGATGTACAAAGTTGTTAAAAATTTTGGAGTTAAGTTGGAAAACTACAGAGGAGAGTTAATGTTACGTCATTAAAAGCAGTAGAGTTAGGGTGATTGGGAGGATGAAGAAGGAGTGGCTTAGGCTGTTCCCCGTGGGTGTGGAGCGGTCGATGGCTATATCGGGAGACGGAATTTTTCTTTTGATTTTGGGGGGTTCGCCACAAGTGTGGGAAGGGGGAATTTGTTTGTGTGTAGTTTGTAGGATGAATGTTCAACCACTCATGTTTTTGCTTCTCTGTATGAGCATGTTTACACTGCAAGGTAATCCCAAACTCTCTATTGATCATGAACCAAAGTGTTAATCTTAATTTAACTTCATGGAATTGCAGAGGTCTACAAAATTTAAAAAAAACTTAAACAAGTTATGAATAAAATAAAAGACATGGGTTCAAAAATTGTGTTTTTACAAGAAACTCATCTAATAGAGGAGGATATAAAAAGAATTAGGAGTAGATGGCAAGGAAGTGTCTTCACCTCATCATTCTCATCCCGGGCCAGGGGAGTTATGACTCTCATACATAAATCAGTCCCTTTTCAAGTGAAAAATGTAATTGGAGACAAACTTGGAAGATATGTAATCATTCAAGGTTCTTTGCTATTAGAAAATAGAAATCTTGTGAACTTATATGGTCCCAATATAGATGATCAAAAGTTCTTTGCTAATTTATTTCTTATCTTATCATCACTTACAGGGCAACATATAATAGCAGGGGATTTTAATTGTACATTGAATCCAGGTATAGATAGATCAACAGGACTGGATTGTACGCACAATGGATGTAGGATGACTATTAATCATTTTATGAAAGAATTGAGATTGTTAGATATATGGAGAGAAATGAAACCACAAGTTAAAGCCTATTCTTGTTATTCCAGTACCTACAAGACATTCTCACGTATTGATTATTTTTTGATTTCCACAGAATTAAGATCCAAGATTCAAAACTGCTTTTATGATAACATCGTGATCTCTGATCATGCACCCTGTTGTCTAATATATGTAGATAAAAAATTGACAAAGGAATCAGGTAGATGGCAATTTCAGCATAAATGGCTTCAGGATGAGGAATTTGTCAAGTATATAGAAAAACAGATAGACGAGTTCTTTGACATCAATACTACACAAACATCAGCATGTGTAAAGTGGGAGGCTTTCAAAGCTTTTATTAGGGGACATATTATTAGTTATACAGGATCAAAATCTAAGAAGACTCGAGAGGAGAGAGCTAAATTGGAACATAAAATGAAAAGTCTTCAGGAAAAAGTGTATGCAGGAAGTGATCCAAGGTTGGAGAATGAATTACTGATTTTGAGAGCTGAATACGACAAAAAATCAGCGAATAGAGCTGCCTCGAGTCTTCTAAGATTGAAACAATCTTTTTATGAACAAGGTGAAAAATCAGGAAAATTATTGGCATGGCAGATTAAACAATTAGAAATTAAAACACCAATTACTAGTATTATAAGTAATGGACAGGTAGTTATAGATCCTTTAGAAATTAACAGAGCCTTTAGAGATTACTATGAAAAATTATATGATACTAAAAATGAATTTGATTTAACAAAACTAAATGGGTTTTTGAACGAACTATCTATACCGTGTATTCCAAATGAAAACAGGGAGATATTGGAGTCTAAAATTAGTCAAGAAGAAGTTGGGCTAGCCATTAATAATATGAAATCAGGAAAAAGTGCAGGACCAGATGGTCTTCCAGTTGACCTTCATAAAAAATTTAAGAATAAATTAATAAAACCTTTTTTGGAAATGGTTTTAGAAGCATTTCAAAATAATAATTTACCATCATACATAAATAATGCCTTAATTATACTGCTGCCAAAACCAGGTAAGCCCTCTAATAAATGTGAAAATATGAGACCAATAAGCCTATTAAACGCCGACCTTAAGATAATCTGTAAAATTTTAGCAAGACGAATACAAGAAATTTTACCAAATATTATTAATCGAGATCAGAATGGCTTTATAAAGGGAAGACAAGGCTTCCATAATGTAAGAAGACTATTTAATATTATTTATTTTAATAAAGAAGCACCGGATACAGCTCTCCTATCACTGGACGCCGAAAAGGCCTTTGATAGAGTTGAATGGCCCTTTCTTTTTGAAGTCCTACAAAGGTTTGGACTTGGAAATAATTTCATAAAATGGGTTCAGATAATATACAATAATGCTACAGCAGAAATCCTAACAAATAACAATATTTCAAAACCAATAAAAATCAATAGAGGATGTCGACAAGGCTGTCCACTTTCACCTTTACTGTTTACTATGGCAATTGAACCTTTAGCGATAGTGATACGTTTACATTCACAAATATATGGAATTAAAGTTGGACCAACAGAACATAAAATCTCCCTGTACGCCGATGACATAATTTTGTTTATGTCGAATCTAAAAAAATCAATTCCAACCTTGTTGAATTTAATAAAGAATTTTGGGGAAATATCAGGATATAAAATAAATAAAACTAAATCTTCAATATTAATGCTAAATGAGACCCAGAGAAATTACCCAGCCCCTGAGGTAAATCAATTCAATGTTGTAAATCAGTTTAAATATTTAGGAATCCAAATTGTGCCTAAGCTAGAATCAGTCACCAGTGTCAACTATGAAGCCTTAATGTCAGATATTAATGAGTTAACTCAGAGATGGATGTCACTACCAATGTCGATGATCGGGAGAATCAATATACTTAAAAGTAATATTTTACCTAAAATACTTTATTTATTTCAATACATTCCCTTATCACCACCTTTAGATTTATTCTCAAGAATAAAAAAAAAGTTAGTGGAATTTATATGGAACAACAGGAGGGCTAGATTACGTCTGTCTTTATTATATTTACCATTTGATCGTGGAGGTCTGAAATGTCCAAATTTTATGTTGTATTATTGGTCGGCACAACTGAGGTCTATGACATATTATTTTTCATCAAATGATCTCCCTCACTGGACTGAAATGGAATCATACAATTTACCTTTACCTCTTCCCATATTCATATACTCAGATTCGGCAAAAAAATTACAAAAACAAGTTAAAAATCCATTTGTAAAGCATATGATCAAAATATGGTGTGAAGCTAAAAACTATTTAAAAGAACCACAGTTATTGTCACAATTTAGTCCAATATGGGGTAATCAATATTTTAAACCAGGGAGAGCGGATGCTGTATTTTAAAGTATGGAATTTAAAAGGGATACAAAAGATTCAGGATTTATATTTGCCATGTGCAGATAACATAATGTCTTTTGAAGAGCTGAGGATCAAATTTAATCTCAATAGAACACATTTTTTTTAAATATCTTCAACTTAGAAACTTTATTCGATCAAATCAAAATAAAGCTCTCACTCGACCTATTTATTCATCCTTGGAAAAAATGATGATGAAAGATAGTAAAAGAAAGGGTATTATTTCAGAGTTTTATAACTCATTGACACTATCTTCAAGTGAAAATTCACTGAAAAGATTAAACTACTGGAAAGAAGATCTGCAAACTGAAATTTCAGAGGAACAATGGGAATTGGCTTGTACAGAAACTCAAACCAAATCAATAAATGTACGCCTTAAATTGATACATTTCAAATGGTTAATGCGGATGTATGTTACACCGGAGGAGTTAAATAGATATAACAAAAATATACCAGATACATGCACAAAATGCATGGAAAGTAAAGGAACTCTATTTCATTGTGTATGGGAATGTAGATTAATAAGAATGTTTTGGGAAGAGGTGAGGGTAACAATTGAAAAAATAATCTCAAAACAAATCATATTGAATCCTAAATTGTTTTTGTTGGGTCTGTACCCAGAAAAGCATAATTTTAATAAAAGTGAAAGAACATTCATAGACCTCAGTTTGCTTAATGCCAAAAAATGTATTGCACTATTATGGAAAAAGACTCATAGACCAGATGTGACTCAGTGGTTAAGACAGATGTTAACAAACCTTCCATTAGAAAGAATAACATATATACTGAAATCAAAGGAAATTGTGTTTGAGAATATATGGAGACCTTTTATTGATTATGTAAAAAATTTAAACATAACTCTTGAAGAAGAAGGTGAATGATGTGTGTGGACCTTGTAAATTCCAAACTGGTGACCATAATATGTATACTTATGTATTGGATTGTCTAGACTAAACAGAGGAGCATTGTTGAAGATTTGATTTTGTTGGTGGTTGTTGGTGTTTTAGTGCATTTTTTTTTTTTGTAGTACTTTAGTGTTAGTGTTTGATTGTTTGTATCATGTTTGTTAAAAAAAAAAAAAGGTTCAATTGTGGGAAGACTTGAATAACGAAACCGAATTGCCTTTAATTTCAGTTTATTTCAAGTAACCATTCCACTGTCTGCTCTCATACCTGAGCAGCGAACAAAGAGAGTGAACACACCAAAGTTCTCTCATTTAAACATTCTCACATCAAACCATTTCCCTCGCGGGGGAAATCACACATCTATCTCAAAATCTCTTTATTCACATTCATTAGCCTTTTATTTACATAACTCCCCCTTCTCTCCTCTCGAGCCTCAGTGGTCAGGAAGTCTTCTGTCCCCTGTCCTCCGCAGGGGGTCCAGGCTCTATGGCTCCGCACCGCAGGGGGCTGGCTCTCCTTCATCGTGGTTAAATCACATATGCAGTGTCCAACATATACATGTCTCACAACACAGCCATATAACCCCCCCCCCCCCCAAACGATGAAGAACAGACTAATTCCTAAAATTTAATAGCACCTTACTCACTACTGAATAATCAACACCAACATTCAGTCTGTGCGCCGCTTGGGCTTCAGCCGTCAGCCGAATCTGCTGTAAGTCGGCCCCGTCTTGCCTGCGGTGTGTTTCTGCTTCGGTTCTGTTGACTGAGGAAGAGAGTGATTAATTGCCCCCTGCAGGGGCCTGCCTCGTCGAGGCGCCACTGCGACCGGTACAGACACGTCCTTCATGACAAAAGCAGGTTTTAGTCTGTCAATACTGACTGTCTCTTTTCTGTCTCCAAAATCTAGCACAAATTACTTATCACCTGCCTCCAGCACTCGAAATGGCCCTTCGTAAGGTGGTTTGAGCGTTGCTTTAAGGGCTTCGCGCCTGACAAAAACGAAATCGGCATTTTTCAAAGCCTTGGGGACGAAAACTCGTGGAAAAGCGTGATGAACCGGACCCGGGAGCGTGTCTGCCCCCGTGCCGACTAACGGTCCCAGAGCCGAGAGAGGTGGGGGCTCTGGGTGCTCTGGTAAAAACTCGCCCGGCAGCCTCAGAGTTTGTGCGAATACCAGCTCCGCTGGGGAGGCGTCTAAGTCCTCTTTAGGCGCAGAACGCAACCCTAATAAAACCCATGGAAGTTTATTTACCCAATCTGCATCCATGAGCGACGCTCTGAGTGCTGCCTTCAAAGACCTATGAAAACGCTTGCATAAACCATTGGCCTGAGGGTGGTAAGCCGTAGTGCGGTGAATTTTGGCTCCTAAGCCGTTGGCCATCGCTGACCACAGCTCAGAGATTAATTGCGGTCCTCTATCGGACGTAATGTCCGACGGAACCCCGAAGCGCGCCACCCAAGCCGTTAAAAAAACGCGAGCCACCTCCGCGGCCGTGGTCGTCGCAAGTGGGACCACTTCCGGCCAACGTGTGGTGCGGTCCACCATTGTCAAAAGATACGTGAACCCCTGTGATGCCGGTAGGGGGCCCACAAGGTCGACGTGCACATGGTCGAACCTTCTGGCCGGAATGCGGAACGGTTCTAACGGGGCTCTTGTGTGCCTGTGAATTTTGGCCCGTTGACAGGAAATGCAGGTTTTTGCCCATTCCTTCACGTGCTTGCGCAGGCACGGCCAAACAAACTTTTCCGCCACTAGTTTCACCGACGCGTGCACCCCCGGGTGCGCCAGTGAGTGGACCGAGTCAAAAACACGGCGGCGCCACGTGGCCGGAACCACCGGACGCGGGCGCCCCGTCGACATGTCGCAGATCAGGGGGGGCATACCGGTTTGTAAACACTTGCTCTCCAGCCTCAACCCTGTTGGTCCAGACTGGAGCGCGCGCACGTCTGCGTCCGCCCCCTGGTCCGCTGCCATGGCTGCGTAATCTATACCCACGTGCACCGGGGCTGCGCGCGCCACTGTGCCGCTCTCCTGCGGCGCGGTCACGGTGGCCCGTTCTGCCTCTGCGCGTGTTGGGGTCGTGAACGCGCGTGAGAGACAATCCGCTACTACATTGAATTTGCCCGTGACGTGCCTAATGTCAGTGGTAAATTCCGAGATTGCGGCCAGCTGCCTCTGCTGCCTGCCGGACCACGGATCTGAAATTTTGGCCATGGCGTATGTGAGCGGCTTGTGGTCCACATAAGCGGTGAAGCACCGTCCTTCCAGCCAGAACTGGAAATGACGAATAGCCAAATGCAGCGCCAACAGTTCTCTGTCAAACGCGCTGTATTTTCGTTCAGCCGCGCTTAAAGATTTGCTAAAGAAAGCCAAAGGCTGCCAAACTCCGGCTACCTGTTGCTCAATAACGGCCCCTATGGCTAAATCTGAAGCGTCTGTCGTCAGCGCGATACGTGCTGCAGGGTCTGGGTGGGCCAGGAGCGCAGCGTCAGCCAAGGCTTTTTTAACCTCTGTGAACGCGCGCTCCCGCTCCGGGGACCATTCGACCGCCTGGGTCGGTTTTTGTTTTTTGAGCGCGGCATATAACGGTTGCATGATTTGAGCTGCGTGGGGCAGGAATCGGTTATAAAAATTCACCATCCCCAAGAATTCCTGTAGTGATTTGACCGTTTGTGGACGGGGAAAATCCGCTACCGCGCGTACTTTCTCTGGTAACGGAACCGCTCCCTCCGGGGAGACGCGGTGACCCAAAAAATCGATCCGCTCGACGCCGAACTGGCACTTGGCTGGGTTAACTATTAAGCCGTGCTCTCCCAGCCTCCTAAAAACTGCTGTGAGGTGCGTTTCGTGTTCGTCCTCTGAAGTACTCGCGACCAAAATGTCGTCGAGGTACACAAACACGAAAGGGAGATCGCGTAACACGGCATCCATCATCCGCTGAAATGTTTGCGCCGCCCCTTTGAGACCAAACGGCATGCGTAAAAATTCGAAAAGTCCGAACGGGGTTATTACCGCTGTTTTAGGAATGTCCTCCGGTTGGACCGGGACTTGGTGATAGCCGCAAACTAGATCAATCTTTGAAAAAATGCGCGCCCCCGCCAGGTGCACCGAAAAATCCTGAATGTGCGGGATGGGATAACGATCGTGCGCCGTAGCGTTGTTTAGCCTGCGGTAATTCCCGCACGGTCTCCAGGAGCCATCGGCTTTCGGTACCATGTGCAGCGGCGAAGCCCACGGGCTCTTCGACCTACGAACGATGCCCAGCCTCTCCAGGCTGGTGAACTCCTCGCGCGCAATGGCGAGCTTAACTGCATCCAAGCGCCGAGCTTTTGCAAACACGGGAGGACCAGACGTGGGGATAAAGTGTTTCACCCCGTGCTTCGCGACCGTCGCTGAAAAAGTGGGCACAGTGAGCGCTGGAAATTGGGTGAGGAGTGTGTGAAACTTACCACCTGCTGTAGCGACGTGGGTCTGTACTGGTGGCGGGGACACTCGAGCTGAACAGGGGAGAGAGTAAAAAGAGAGTGCATTTACCAGCTGTCTATTAGCAAGATCAACTAACAGATTGTGTGAACACAAAAAATCCGCGCCCAACATGTTGAAACTCACCGCCGCTATTACAAAAGTCCATTCATATGTGCGGCCATGTAAGCACAAAGGCAAGGTCCTTCTCCCGTAGGTGTTGATGTTCGAGCCATTTGCCGCTGTAGCTCCGCTACCGTGGGGTCCAGCCACCCGGTCCGCGTATGTTGGGGTGATGAAGCTCACTTGTGCTCCGGTGTCGATGAGGAACTCTCGTCCGGAGCGCGCATCCGTGATGTAGAGCAGCTTGTTGCGTTCTCCGAGGGTCGAAGCTGCTAGCGACCCCCGGTCTTGCCGTTTCCCGAACTCCTGAAGATGCAGGGCGGCACACACCTGCGTGCCTTCTCTGCGAACCTCCGATGGTAAAAGCAGAGATCTTCTCCTCCGCTGTGTCGTGCCCGCGCCTCTGCCGCCGGGCTATTGGCTCCACCTCGTCGCGGCCGTGTTGCCGCCGTCGTCGGCCAGTCTGGTTCTGCCACCTCTGGCTCCCCGCTGTCTCGGGTCGCCACTGTGGTTGCTTGCCCGCCGCAGGCGTCCAGGATCCCATCTGCCTCCTGGGCCAGCTCCCGGAACTCCTCCAGGGTGTGACACTTTTTGCCGGCCAGCGTGCTTCTCGCATGCGCCGGGAGGTTGGAGAGGAAGATGAACTGAAAAATGAAATCATCGTTGTCCAACCCTCTCAGCTGTATCATCTCCTCCATCAGGGCTCTCGGCCTGTGTCCACCTTGGTCTAGCAAAGACAGGATCCTCCTCGCCCTCACTTCAGCCGAGGGGGTGAAAAACTTGATGAGGGTGGATTTCAGCTTGCCGTACCTGTCGGTCGCGGGTGGCTGCTCCACCAAGCTCTGCACGCACCGAGCTGTGCTGTTGTCCAGTTTAGCGATGACATGGTGGAACTTAGTGTCATCCACCGTTACTCCTGCGAGCGCGAACTGCGACTCTGCTTGCAGAAACCACGACCGTGGGTTATCCTGCCAGAAATCAGGCAGCTTAACGGCCACTGCGCTCGCCAGCTCTGAGCGCTGTGAGTCCGGGACCCTGAGAATTTCTTCGTTCATTCTCAACGTCGTCAGTCACCAATGTGGGGAGACTTGAATAACGAAACCGAATTGCCTTTAATTTCAGTTTATTTCAAGTAACCATTCCACTGTCTGCTCTCATACCTGAGCAGCGAACAAAGAGAGTGAACACACCAAAGTTCTCTCATTTAAACATTCTCACATCAAACCATTTCCCTCGCGGGGGAAATCACACATCTATCTCAAAATCTCTTTATTCACATTCATTAGCCTTTTATTTACATAACTCCCCCTTCTCTCCTCTCGAGCCTCAGTGGTCAGGAAGTCTTCTGTCCCCTGTCCTCCGCAGGGGGTCCAGGCTCTGTGGCTCCGCACCGCAGGGGGCTGGCTCTCCTTCATCGTGGTTAAATCACATATGCAGTGTCCAACATATACATGTCTCACAACACAGCCATACAATAAAGATATTGTGGAAAAAAAAAAAGATGGTAATGAGATGATAATAACAAGATGATAATAAGATGATAATAAGACTGCTCTCTGTTGGCGGAGTTCCTTATTGTAAATTGTCGGCCTTATTATCTGCCTAGGGAATTCAGCAACGTATTTGTAGTCGGTGTTTACATAGCGCCGAGCGCTAACGCTAAAGCTAATGCTAAGAAGGCACTCGGGGAACTGCACAATGCAATCAGTGAAAACCAAACTTCACACCCAGACAGTTTTGTGGTGGTTGCAGGGGATTTTAACCACACCAGCCTAAAGACTGTGCTCCCCAAGTTTAAACAATGTGTAGACTTTAAGACCAGAGGAGAGAATATGTTGGACTTAGTGTACACAAACACAGATGCATATAAAGCGATACCCCGCCCCCATCTCGGCCGTTCTGATCACATATCCGTGATGCTGGTGCCTGCCTACAAACCTTTATTGAAGCGCAGCAGGCCAGCAGTGAAACAAATCGGGATTTGGCCAGAGAGTGCAACCCCTGCACTGAAAGACTGTTTTCAGCACACAGACTGGAAGGTCTTCAAAATAGCAGCCTCCCAGGAAGACAGGACAGATGTGGAGGAGTATGCTGATTCGGTTACCAGCTACATCGCAAAGTGCACAGAGGATTTCACTACAGTGAAGACCATCACTATGCGGGGTAATCATAAGCCCTGGATGACTGCAGAGGTGCGCTCGCTGCTCACAGCCAGAGATGCAACCTTCAGAGTGAAGGACAGGATCGCCCTCCGCTCAGCCAGGTCTGCGCTTTCTAAGGGAATTAAGGCGGCAAAGCGCGCCTATGCGGAGAAAATCCAGGGACACCTCTGTGACACTAGGAACACCAAGCAGATGTGGCAGGGAGTTCGGACACTGACGGGCTTTAAGCCTAGGCAGGGGGTCGATGATGATGACGCTTCGCTTCCAGACAGGCTTAACGACTTCTTTGCACGTTTTGAAGCATCAAACTCGACAATCAGAGGGAGGGCTGGCCCTCCCCCACCATCGGTCAGACCAGCTTTTACCATCAACACAGCGGACACATGGAGGACCCTAACCAGAGTCAACCCACGCAAAGCTGCAGGTCCAGACAACATTCCGGGACGTGTGCTCCGAGACTGCGCGAGCGAGTTGGCGGATGTCCTGACTGACATTTATAACATCTCCCTGAGTCAGGCCATCGTTCCCAGATGCTTCAAGACCTCTATCATTGTACCGGTGGCAAAGAAACCAGTGGTGTCCTGTTTGAATGACTATCGTCCTGTTGCACTGACACCAATTGTGATGAAGTGTTTTGAGCGGCTTGTCAAACCACACATTACAGCCTGCCTCCCTGCATCACACGACCCGCTCCAGTTTGCATATCGTTCAAACCGCTCCACGGAGGATGCTATAGTCACCACCCTACACTCTGTCATCACCCACCTGGACCAGAAAGACACCTACGCCAGACTCCTGTACATTGATTTCAGTTCAGCATTCAACACCATTATTCCCCAGAGACTGATGGAGAAATTACTCCTTCTCGGTCTGAACACCGCCACATGTCTCTGGATCCTGGATTTTCTGACTGAGAGACCTCAGTCTGTCCGGGTTGGAAACAACATCTCCAAGTCTGTCACGCTGAGTACCGGACCCCCTCAAGGCTGTGTACTCAGTCCACTGTTGTTTACACTTCTAACACATGACTGTGTATCCAGACACGAGGGGAACCAGATTATTAAGTTTGCAGATGACACCACGGTGGTGGGACTTATCCAGAGGGATGAGGAATCAATGTACAGGGAAGAAGTGAGAGACCTGGAGGGCTGGTGCAGGGAGAACAATCTGGTGCTCAACGTGGACAAAACGAAGGAGATGATTATCGACTTCCGGCGGTCGCAGCCTGAGCACGCCCCCCTCAGCATCGGCGGCCGTTTAGTGGAGAGAGTAGAGAACATCAAGTTCCTCGGAGTGCAGATCTCGCAGGACCTGACCTGGAGCAAGAATTCCTTGGAGATCAGGAAGCGGGCTCAGCAGAGACTGCACTTCTTGAGGAAACTCAAACAGGCCTCTCTCCCCATCTGCATCCTCAGGACCTTCTACAGAGGTGTGGTGGAGAGTGTTCTGACGTACTGCATTGCTACATGGTACTCCAGCTGCAGTATGTCAGACAAAAAAGCCCTGCAGAGGATAGTCAAGGGGGCGGAGAGGGTAATTGGAGCCTCCCTCCCCTCTGTCCAAGAACTTTTTCAGAACCGTTGTAGGAGCAGGGCACTAAACATTGTCAAGGACCGTTCTCACCCTCTGCGTAAACACTTTGAACTTCTTCCATCTGGTAAACAATTCCGGAGCATCAGAGGCAGAACCACCAGACTGATCAACAGCTTCCTTCCACAAGCTGTCAGAATGCTGAAGAGTTGACCCGGAATCTCTCATACACACTACTGCACCTACGGACATTTTGTATATTATAGTTAGTTATTCTTTTTTTTCCCCAAGTATGTCTCAGGGATGTGTGAATGGAAGGGGGGTGGGGGTGGGGGGGAGCTATGTGGGAATGTGTCTTAAATCATGCTGCTTCTTATATGGATGCCGAGAGAAACGCAATTTCATCTTGCCTGCACTACAGTTGTATGTACAGCAATATGACAATAAAGTTTGATTTGATTTGATTTGATTTGAAATGGCGAATAGCTAGGTGGAGCGCCATGAGTTCCCTGTCAAATGCGCTGTATTTCGCTCGGGCTCGCGCAAGGACCTGCTGAAAAAGGCGAGAGGTTGCCAAACTCTGGCAACCTGCTGCTCTACCACGGCCCCTATCGCTACCTCTGACGCGTCTGTGGTTAGCGCTATGCGAGCTGCTGGGTCTGGGTGCGCCAGCAGTGCTGCGTCAGCGAGTGCTTTTTTTACTGCTGTGAACGCGCGCTCCTGCTCCGGGGACCACTCGATCACATTGGCAGGCTTCTGTTTTTTAAGTGCGGTGTATAACGGCTGCATGAGTTGCGCTGCGCGGGGTATGAAAAGGTTATAAAAATTCACCATCCCCAAAAATTCCTGCAACGCTTTCACTGTCTGTGGCTGGGGAAACTCAGCCACCGTGCGCACTTTTGCCGGCAGAGGAACTGCTCCCTCTGGTGAGACACGGTGCCCCAGAAAATCAATTTGTGCTGCGCCAAACTGGCACTTGGCCGGGCTGATTATCAACCCGTGTGCTTCCAACTTTTGAAAAACTGTAGTGAGGTGTTTTTCGTGTTCCTCCTCTGAGGCACTGGCCACTAAAATATCGTCCAAGTAGACAAAAACAAACGGAAGGTCGCGCGGCACCTTTAAGGCCAAAAAGGCATGCGTAAAAACTCAAAAAGTCCGAACGGGGTTATTACCGCTGTTTTGGGAATATCCTCTGGTCGAACTGGGACCTGATGGTAACCGCGGACCAGGTCTATTTTAGAAAAAATGCGTGCTTTTGCCAGGTGCACTGAAAAATCCTGGATATGCGGAATCGGGTAGCGATCCTGAGCTGTGGCATTGTTCAACCTGCGATAATCACCGCAAGGTCTCCACGAGCCGTCAGCTTTAGGCACCATATGCAGGGGGGAAGCCCAAGCGGACTTCGAGCGGCGAATTATGCCCAACCTTTCCAGGTTGGCGAACTCCTCCTGTGCCACGGAGAGCTTAGCTGCATCCAAGCGTCGAGCTTTAGCAAAAACTGGTGGGCCACTCATGGTTATGAAGTGCTCCACCCCATGTTTCGCCACCTTAGCTGAAAAAGTGGGAACTGTGAGTGCTGGGAACTGGTGTAGAAGGCTGTGAAACTTACCACCTGCTGTGGCAACGTTGGTCTGTACTGGCGGCAGGCACACCCGAGCTGCACAAGGGATAGAACAGAAAGAGAGTGCATTTACTAGTCGTTTGTTGGCCAGATCAACTAACAAACCATGTGAACACAGAAAATCAGCACCTAACATATTGACGCTCACTGCCGCTACGATGAAGGTCCACTTGTAAGCGCGGCCGTGGAAGGACAGAGACAAGGTTCTCTCTCTGTAAGTCTTGATGCTGGAGCCGTTGGCCGCTGTTGCTCCGTCTCTGCGGGGTCCAGCCACCCGATCTGCATAAGTTGCAGTGATGAAGCTCCTCTGGGCTCCGGTGTCCACGAGGAATTGCCGCCCGGAGTCCGCATCTGTCAAATAAAGCAGCTTGTTCCGTTCGCCGAGAGTGGAAGCTGCTAACGGCTCCCGGCCCGGTCGTTTCCCTGCTTTTTGAACTTGCAGGGCGGGATGCATTTGTGCGCCTTCCCAGCGAAACGTCGATGGTAAAAACAGAGGCTGTCATCTCCCTTGCCACGGAATCTCGCCGCTGCTGTCGCCGCTGAGGTGGTCACTGCTGTCTCTGGCTCCACACTGCCCCTGGCCGCCGCGCTGAGGTCTGCCGCTGCCACGGAAGCCTCTTGTTCCTCGCAGGCATTTAGGAGCCGCTCCGCCTCTTGGGCCAGCTCGCGGAAGTCCTCCTGGTTCACACATCGTCTGCTGGACAGGGGACCTCTTGTGTGCGCCGGAAGGGTCCGCAGGAAGATGTGTTTGAATAGGAACGCGTCGTTGTCCGTCCCGATCATTTGTAGCATGTCCTCCATGAGGACAGTCGGCCTGCGTCCACCCCTGTCGCGCAGGTCCAGTAGCTGCCTGGCTCTTGCCTCAGCCGACGGCACGAAGCTCCTGATGAGGGTGGCTTTCAGCGCGTCGTATTTGCCGGCGGCGGGTGGCTGCTGCACCAGGCTCCGCACACACCGAGCCGTGCGGCTGTCGAGCGTCGCGATGACATTATGGAATTTAATGTCATCCGCTGAAACTCCCCCGAGCAGGAACCGCGACTCCACATGCTGGAACCACGAGTGCGGGTCGCTTTGCCAAAACTCGGGGAGCTTAATCAGTCTTGTGCCCCTGCTGGCATTCCCCGGTGAATCCGGGTCTGAGTGGCTGTCTCCCAGCTCTTCCATATCGATCACGAGGCTGTCCTCCAGCCTCGGCGTGCTCAGATTCATGCGTAGGTCACCAGTTGTAGGAGTCAAGAATTGAGGAGACTGGATGATTTTCCAGTATCTGCTTTAATTCTCATTCATCCTACATCCTCTCTCTCGATCGGAGTGAAAAGAGACAGGACACAGTCACACACATACATTTATACACTTATCTCGAACAATACATCACACAAACGTCACAATACTCAGTTACATCTCAGTTACATCCTTTCATCTGTAATAGAACACCCAGAGTCCTTCTGTTCTTCTCTCTGACCCCCAAAAGGTCAGGCCGGGTAATCTTCTCCTCTCTCCTGAGTCCCCAGGGGGTGCAGACACATCGTCCTCTTGAGGTGTGAAGTCAATACACATGGCTAGCTCAAAGTCTCTCTTGGCTGAATTCAGCCAGCCACATGTGAGTCACATAAGTTATAATTATGGGCTCCACACCAGCCACAAAAGCAGCTGGAGCAGCTTGCCTCAGCTAATGTTGCGGACCCTGGATAGCAAGGATAGTGAGGATAGCTTGGACGAAAATTTTTGGGAAGTCAGTGCTGACAGCCAAAGGTCTGCCCCAGAAAACTCCTGTTGCAGGGGTTGTGGGTCCGCGACACACTGACATAAAGGTACGAAATGCCTGGCTAGAGGAAGGCATTGTGGTAGATGTGGACACTTGAATCATTATGCCAGGGTGTGCCGTTTGTTTTACATGGGGAACTCACGGGAGAAATCACCCCGCTCGCCCCCGATGGACACTGGGATCGAACAGTACGAAGAGCCAACGGACTCCATGGCAGTCGAGCGGGACCAGTTTCACTCAGACTCGGCACGGGTGGGTCTCAGTGCCGGCACTCGGGATATGGTAGAGGGGGGTACTGAGCATGGCGATGGGGTGCCTGTGTCGGCGAGTGACACCGAGGTGCTAGCCCCAGACACCTCCAGTACTTGGCCGCAGTTGACTGGGGGTTCTGCAGCTACAATAGTGAACACTACAACGTTTATAGAAGAGGACGGGGCCAGACCGTCGAGCATGGAGTTACCGCATGCTCAGCAGCAACGCATCGGGCTGAGTAAAATTCCACTCCAGGTTATGGACTTGGTGCGGGTGAAGGAGATCCACGGCGAAGATGGGCCGAACGACAGCCAGAAAAACATCGAGGATGTCTGCGCATTGTGGCTATGCTGGCTGCAGCGTGCTTCAGGTTGTCTGACGGCTCATTGAGGCACGCTAATCAGCTTCAGCATGTTCGGGAAGACACTCCAGGTAGTGAGGCTGGACGGGAGTTGGTGATGGCGGTGTGGGATCCAGGCTCCGTCATCCAGAGGGTCGATCATCTCTCCGGGGGTCTGCAGTCTCCAGGGGCATACCTGCTGATGGGCTGCCCTGGACCTCCCATGCAAGTTACAGTGTTTTCATCCAAATGACTGTGCGGTAGCACTATGTTTATAGTTCTTGTGTTCTGATGTATATTTTGTGCCATATGGGGTTATTTTATGTGTTTGTGTTTTAGTTTAGGAGCACGGCTGAATTTTTTTGTTAGTTTCAATAAAGGACTTTTAGTTTACCAGTGGCAGAATAATCCACTGTGCTGTGCAGACTGTGTGGTAGTCCACCCACCAGTCCTATTTCAGTTTTGTGTGAACTAGTACATACCCGTGCATGCCCGTGTATACCCGTGCATGCTCATAGAAACCAAGTAAAAGCAAGTATTTCTGCATGCCCATAGAAAGCAGGTGTAAGCAAGGGTGTAAGCAAGCACGTTGGCACTCATTCAGTGATGCCTGCCTTTGATTTTTGATGGTGTCATGGTGAGTCCTATGATCTGTGACGATGTCATAGCGAGTCCTACAATCGTGAGTCATGCCTGCGTTTGATCTTGGAAGGCGTCCTTTGTCCTATGATCTGTGATGATGGCATAGTGAGTGCTATGATGCCTGCATTTGATCCCGGTTTAAATTAGTGTGTCCTATAGGCTGTCCTATGATGCAGACTTCATAGGGACAGCATACGCGCATCATAGGACACTGATGCAGGCCTTCATGTCTTTATGACATCATAGAGACATGAAGGCAGGCGTAGGGTCATGAGTATGTCTTCTTTGGTGAGTGATGGTTTATATGACATCTTAAAGACATGAAGGCAGGCATTGTGAGTGATGGTCTATATGACATCATAAAGACATCAAGGCCTGCGTCAGTGTCCTATGAAGAAGACATAATAGGGACGTCATAGGCTGTCCTATGATACAGACATCATAAGGACATCATAGGCACGTCATAGGCTGTCCTATGATCGTGACAGACAGACAGACACACAGAGATTTCTTGAATTTATAGATAGATAAACTGAGGATCCTAAATTGTCCTAGGGTATGACTGTGAGAGTGAATGGTTGTCTGTCTCTCTGTGTTGGCCCTGCGATGGACTGGCGATCTGTCCAGGGTGTACCCTGCCTCTCGCCCAATGATGCTGGGATAGGCTCCAGCCCCCCCCGCGACCCGAAAAGGATTAAGCGGAAGAAGATGGATCGATAGATAGATATGACAGCATTGCGAGTCCTATAATCCCTGAGATCATAGGATCATATAGACTTGATATCTGTATGACGGCATTGTGAGTTCTACCATGCCTGAGTTCATAGGATCATCATAGGACATCATGCTGACATCACAGGCTGTCCTCTGAATGCCTGAGATCATAGGATCCTCATAGGTTATAGCAAGTGCTATGATCGTGACTGATGTCTGCCGTTGATCACATAGTCAAAGACACCTGTCTGTATGTCTATAGGATGTCATATAGCCATCCTATCTCTTGATCATCGGAACATCATAGGTCATAGCAAGTCCTATGATCATGAGACACCTGTCTATATGTCTCTATGACATCACCTGTCTATATATCTATATGACGTCATATAGACATCATACTGTATCTTTATGATGGCATCGCAAGTCCTATGATGCCTTAGATCATAGGATCATCATAGGACACCATGCAGACATCATAGGCCGTCCTATGATGTCCTATGATCGTGACACACAGACACACAGAGATTTCTTGAATTTATAGAGAACTAGTGCAAACCCGTGCATGCCCGTAGAAACCCGTGCATGCCCGTAGAGGGGATGCATTGGAACAGAATTCTTGCCAGTTACAGGACAGTTGAGATTACAAAGACTGCTTGATCTGGCAACTCTGCTCGCAGCAACGTAGAATTGGCCAGGGCTGCAGAAATCTGTTGTGCAGAAAACATGAACGCGCATTAAAGACTGGTCCTGTGACTTATTCACCTTGCCAATTTTGAGCCATATATCTTTATGACGGCATCGCAAGTCCTCATAGGACATAGGGCTTTGTAAGATGTGCTATGTCTATATCATGTGCTCGGTCTATGTGCTGTCATATAGACATCATATCTTTATGACGGCATCGCGAGTCCTGACATCCTATGATGTCCTATGATGCCTGAGATCATAGGATCATCATAGGACATCAGGCAGACATCATAGGCTGGCCTATGTCTGTGTGTCACATTTATAGGACATCACACAGAGATTTCTTGAATTTATAGAGTGACTAGTGCATACCCATGCATGCTCATAGAAACCAAATATAAGCAAGTATTTCTGCATGCCCATAGAAAGCAGGTATAAGCAAGCATTTCTGCTTGCCCATGGAAAGTTACTGCTACCATGGCAACAGTAACCATTGTGATGCCTGCCTTTGATCTTTGACATGGTTAAGCAAGTATTTCTGCATGCCTGTCGAAATGTGACACAGACACACAGACAGACAGAGATTTTTTGAATTTTATATATTACTGCTTGTGTCCAGGGCATGGGTCCCAGCCCACATTCTCGCTTTAAGTTGGGATTTTCTGTATTTCACCTTATTCCTATGATCCTGGGTTGCTATTATTATTATTGTGCTCTGTCTATGTGCCGTCATATAGACAACATACTGTATCATATGACGTCATATCGACATTGTAAAGAACTGAAGTCCACACGAATAGTGGTTTCAACAAAGTTCTCTTTTAAAACTAGGAGCGGGAACATTAACAGGTGGCAACATCAACACATCGCCATTTTCATAACTATTCACTCGGTGAAGGTCAACTCTGACCTGTGACGTCACCACAGTCTTAAAGACACAGCACACACAATTATCACATTATATGACAGACATCATATCTTTTAGGGTCATCATAGGACATCATGCATCATAGGACAACATGCAGACATCATACGCCGTCCTATGATGTGCTCTGCAGACATCAGGCCATCCTATAATGTGCTCTGTCTATGTGCCATCACATAGTGAGTCTTTATGACGGCATCGTGAGTCCTATGATGCCTGAGATCATAGGATCACCATAGCACAGAAGGCCGTCTTATGATGTGCTCTGCCGTCATATTGACATCATATCTTTATGACGGCATCACGACTCCTATGATGCCTGAGCCTCCTATGATCTGTCTATGTGCCGTCATATAAACATGACAGACACACAGACCTTCATAGGCCATCCTATGATGTGCTCTGCCATCATATAGACAGTCCTATGATGCCTGTCTACATCATAGGCTGTCCTATGATGTCCTATAGATGTGACACACAGACAGAGAGACACACAGAGATTTCTTGCTTTAACAGACGTGTTAGCCATTTAAGCACATTAGTTCTTGTTTTTTTAGAGCGTGATTCGGGCTCCAAATTGGGGTGGTTTCAATTGTGTGTGTGGTTTTGGACTTTTCTATGGGGGGAGGGGGCAAGATATGAATGTGGCACATTATTGTGAAGTGCGATGCAGTGATGCATTTCCTGTCACACCACTGCACAGCCCTCTGTAAGGCAGAGGGCATCCATAGTCTACCTATTTTTCTTGATGCCTGTGCTGGGTGCATACCGTGTCACTGCTGTAAATAGTTCTTAAATAAAGCTGTGTTCGCCAACCATCATCCTGCCTCATCCTTCACCCAGGTATTTCCATACATAAGAGATATACAGTATTAGCAAAAGAATCAGTAAAACTGGAAACAATAAATCCGGAAATCTCACTTAATAAGACAGAAGGCAAATCAATAATTAAAAAGTATATAGAGAAAAAGTGGCAAGAACATTGGGACTCAATAGACACAGGAAGACATCTTTATTACATTCAAAAGCAGGTAAACTCTGGAATGGGAGTAGGCAGAAACAGGAACGAAGAGATAGCCATCACCCAATTAAGAATACGACATACTACTTTAAACCAAACGCTATATAGAATAGGTAAACACCGAACTGGCAGCTGTGCGTATTGTGGTTCTCCAGAAACAGTTCAGCACGTTTTGTTGGAATGTCAGGGATACCAGGAACAAAGAAAACATCTGATAACAGTAATGGAAAATGCTAATTTTTGTTTTGGAAAACTTGTTAGGAACAACAGTCAAAGAAATATATGTAGGTCTATTTAGATATTTAAGTGCAACAGGGCTGATTAAAAGAATTGTTTTTTTTTTTCTCCTGCCATTCTCATGTCCACACTCCAACCCGATAGGTGGCGGTAATGCACCTGTGAGCTAGTTGCCAACCGCCACTCAAATCTAAAAGAAGAGGAAAATTGTACGAAACCTTGCTCCGATCACGTGTATCGATTAAAGCAGACGTACAGTTACCTGCTTAGCACTATCATGTGTGGCATTGGATAATGCTTATTTTGTAGTCCATGTTAAAAGAAAGAAGCAGGGGAGTCATTAGTTTAAAGAAAAGGTAAGTGATGTGCGATACAAAACGAGCCGGTTTGTAGCCTTCTAGCTAATGCCCATGCTAGCGTTTCTGACAGACAAAAAAAAAAAATCTATTGAGGATTTCAGAGGGGCAGAGGTGGTTTTATTTAGGATATGAGAGTTGGGGGAAATTTTACGATTTTCTAATCTAAATTATGTTTCCGATGAATATCTGTTGTTTAATGTATTATTGTGAGTGTACACATTGAGTCGCTTTACGTGAAAGTTGGTTTAAATCTGTACGTGGCCACCTTAAACGTGTTCTACGGGGCCCCTAATGGATAAAGAAATGCACTAAGAGTAAGGGTGTTTTCGCACCTGCAAACTTTAGGCGGCTGTGGTATAGGTGTAGTGTGACCGACTAGTGATCGGAAGATCAGGTGTTCCGATCCCCGTTCTGTCTGCAGTCTTAATACCGAAGTGTCACTGAGCAAGACGCTGAACTCCCAGTTGCTCCTGGTGGGTCAGATCAGCGCCTGTGAATGGGGTGGATAGCAGGATCAGTAAAGGGCTTTGGTCATCCAGTGATGAGATAAAGGTGCTTCCTACAGGCTTTAGTTCGTTTCAGTCAAACTCGAGTTTGTTTTCTCCGTTAGTGCAGTTCGTTTTGTCTGGTGCAAAATCACACTCCGTTAAGCCTGCTTCATGCTACATTTCCCTCTAGTCCGCTGTGGTCCGCCTAGACTTTGGACGAGCCCTGCTCGCACGTGGCGCTGCTCATGGTCACTTCTTCATAGACCCAGGCCAAATCTGTTGAGGCATGCGTACAACCATCATTTGTAGTTTCACTCCCTCCCGATAGGCAGCGCCAAGGCACTGATGCGCCAGGATTTTCACCAACGAAGAAACGGCGGACTTCTTCAGTTTCTCCTCAAATATAGCGTCCATTTCTGCTGTTTGACTTCCCGGTTTTCACTCCTTTTCCATGAAGATGCTGCTGCCGCTGTGAAAGAAAGTATGTATATATGATTCATGTATGTTTTTATTCTCGTTTTCCACCTCCTTGTTGTCTTCTTCGTCTACTGATGTATGCTGCGTCGATATCGCCACCTCGCGAATGGGACGTTCATCTTGTTCTTCAGTGAGTGGTAGACAGAGTTCAGGCTGCCTCTCTGCTCTGCTTCCGCCACGCGTCTTCTTTTCCACGCAGCCCGTGCACGTGAGACGATGTGTAAAACAAGCATAGTATGTGTGCACAGGATCCGTATTCTGATCATCCTTCTAATCCTCCAGAACCATACAGTTTACCGCTGGTCCCGTTTTAGTGCAGTCTCTTTCTCACCTGCAGGACTGCACCCGAGTTCGCCATTTGATTCGAATCGAAACCACCTCTCTCAGGAGGTCTCGGTACAGTGTGATTACTGTATTCTAACCAGACAAAATGAACCGCACTAATGAAGAAAACCAACTTGAGTTTGATTGAAATGAACTAAAGCCTGCAGGTGTGAAGGCATCCTAAAACAGGACGCTACGGAATGTCCCACCGGCATTCTATATAAAACATGTTCCACTGGTGTTCCGTACGGGACGTCAACCGAACCTTCCTGCTGTCAGTCCTACTAGCTAGCTACGGAACGCTAGTGGTCCTGCAACATTCTTTCCATACATGTTCCAAACGTGCAACAATCAATAAATAAATACATGCAATTAGAAATTAATGAACATACTGTAAGGCTTCTAGGTTGGCTGGTTGCCCAGTTGTGTCAGTGCAGTAATCAGAACCTAACTTATGGAAGGCTACCCTTGAGATTCTGCCATCACCGTGCTAGCAGTGTAAACAGCCCGTCATCCAGGTGAAATTTTGGAAGTATATTTTTTTCCCAGGAAGCCCGGTTTTTATAAAAAAAAAAAAAGCTTGATAAAGAAACTGTCCCTGTAAAATGACAAGCACGGTCCAAACAGGGGCTTGGCTTCCTGCAAAGGACTGCTATCCATCGATCCGGCTGCTGCATCTCCAACACCAGTGTTCCCTGCCAGACCCTGGGTCCTCACCGACAGCCCCCCACCCCCACCCATGCACCACGTGTTCTCCACATATGCCGAATTATCCTTTAGAACTACACAATCACAGCAACATTATAGTATAATTTTTTTAAGCATTGAATCTTCAGGATGATCTTTTTCTGGTCTAATTTGTCGCTTTTCACTTCCTTGCTTTGTTTACAGAACAACAGCCTGTGGCTGGGTTCAATAAGTGACTTAAATGAATGTTTAATGTGTTTTATCCATTATTTCAACCAGAATAATTTATTTTTTTGTTCAATTATTTATGATTATTGACTGCTCAATGCAGACATCGTTAGGCAGCATTTCTTATAACTTTTAGATGAATTAGGAAAATATGGCCGCAGCTATCTATAAATGCATAGAATTTCTGTATGTGTGTGTGTTCCTTGCATATCTCTTAAACCGTTTGTCAGACTGAGCTAAGATTTTATACATTTTTTGCTGAGGTTACGAGGGTGTGCATCCCTGAGTAGAGTTGTTCAGTCAAAGTATGTAATTTTTATCAATAAAAGTTTAGTCACCGCTCTGTCTCATGCCCAGACTTCTAGAAGTGTGGGCGGGGTTTCGGATTGACTCCGTACTGATTGGATAATACGTGGCACCACCACCAGTCACCACCCAGCCACAGGGGGAACACATACCAGTGAAAAAGATTAGAAAGTCACTTATTGACACACTTGTTACGGTGTGAGTATGCAACATACTTGGTGCACGGCCCTGACTGTACTGATTCTTTTCATTCTGTGATACAGGGTCCACTGAAGCCATGGCAACTGCCCAGTCTGTGGTGACATTTGCCATGTGTGTCCTTGTGATAACAGAGTTGATACTTGCAAAGAAGGACTACTATGAAATACTGGGAGTACCAAAAGGTGCAACGGAGCGGCAGATAAAGAAAGCTTTCCACAAACTTGCAATGAAATATCATCCAGACAGGAACAAGAGCCCAGATGCTGAGGGGAGATTCAGCGAAATTGCTGAAGGTACAGTTGATTGATACTGATTGGGGAACTGTAACAGTTTTATGACATACTGGAATGTTGTTGATGTTTTAAAGAAAATATGCTGTATAGAGCATTGTATTTTTTTATTACTATTTTTTTGTTCTAATTTTCCCTTTAGCATAACTTTTTAATAGCAACAACCAGCATATTCAAAATCAATGTAAAATGCAGTTGTTTAACCTCTTGCACTCCAGGATACCGCGGGCAGTCACGTCTCTGCGTCCTAGGGCGCACTGAAAAAAAAAAAGCTGCATTTCCGTTCTTCCACTACAGACGCAGCCGCGAACAGAAAGCCAAAGGAGTGCTTTGATTGACCTCTCATTCGACTAATAAGAGCCTTGAATTGGGTTTCTGAAACGTTGAAGAACCAATGACTGAAAACCTAGCAAGAAGGACCCGCCTACCAACGGCTGCGAATACAGCGAGCCAATTGAAGCAGAGAAGTTTGAAAGCGTGCGTCCTGGTGCGTAAAATCTGTTTTGTGTAAGCCGCTGGGTGACACACACGCGTTCGCCAGTTTTTTTTATTACTACTGTTCTTATTTGTTTTGAAAAATCGTTTGCCAAAACCGCAATCATGGAAGCGCAAAACCGCAATAATGGAATCATGGTTTGACCGGGTCGCGTGACCAGAACCACGAGTCGTAACAAGCGGACCAGCGTCATGTTCGTCTGACAATGATGAAGAGAAGTTCGCCAGCGACACTGCTGTTGTGGACAGGTAAGTGTTATAAGCTAAATTATTCTTTATCCCTGAAAATTGTAATCCAAATGACTTTTGACCGATCGGTAAATTACAACTGTGCGTAGTAGACCGCGGCGCACCGTGACCGCGGTGCACCGGATGATGTCCGTTCTCTGTAGCGGGGGGGGGGGGGGGGTTGTCCCCCCCCCCCCCCCACACACACACACAGCCCTGAGTGTCACCTTTCATTAGAGCCCAACATCAAGCTTCTATATTGAATCATTCAAAAGTTATAGACGTTTTTCCAAACTGTGCCATTTGGCACAGTTCAAAAACGCCTGGGAACTACCTGAGGAAAAAGCTGTGTAATATATTCATTTTTTGTGGTATTGTTACAAAATTTTGACCTCAGCTGGATAACACTTGGTTCTACATTTCTGTTGCATTTTTCAGCCAGTATCTGACAGCTGTGTGTTATTTGCAAGCATTTGTATCCAAAAAAACACCCAGGCGAAATTTATTTTCTTCAAGTTCAGTATGTTTAGATGACTGTTACTCAGTGGCCGGAGCACTTAGAGAGATTATGACTGTTTTGCCAAAAAATTCAAAGTATTTTCTTTTAAATGAGACCAACCCCATGAAGATGCTGCAAAGGGTTGAAGGACAGCTTTTGATTTACTTTGGGTACGTTATTTTTGGCGTTTTTAGGGAAATTGACCAGAGTGCAAGGGGTTAATGGCGGAAAAAGTTTTGAAATGATTTATCTTGGTCTCATTTTTTCCATCTCAAAAACCTGGCATTTGAACCAGGGTGTATAGACTTTTTATATCCACTGTAAATACATGTGATTTCTTAGTTGTTGTTTTTTAATAAATTTGCAAAAATCTAAAAAAAAACAAACAAAAAACTACTTTTTTCACATTGTCATAGGGTATTCTGTGTAGAATTTTGAGGGGGAAAATGAATTTAATCCATTTTGGAATAAGGCTGTAACATAACAAAATGTGGAAATAGTGAAACGCTGTGAATACTTTCTGGATGCACTGTACTGTGGGTTGATTCTTTTACACGTGGACAAACTATCATCTTCCTCTCCTCTTGCTACTCAGTCATCTCTGACCGAAACTCATTGGTGAAAAAGCACACATCAAAAGGCTCTGAAGTTATGCCATGCCTCACTAACAGTTGCCTTAAACTATTGAAACTGAAAGCACTTGTGGAATTTATAGGCTTTGTCCACATCAGTATCAATAGGATGTTGAGCCTGTTCTGCATTAACTGACTGGCTGTTTTTCTTTGTCATGTGTACAGCTTATGAAACTTTATCTGATGAGGCCAGAAGAAGGGAGTACGATCAGTTCGGTCACACCTCTGCATACTTCACCGAGGAGGCTCGAGGCAGACATCGAGATGGCACCCACCAACCTTTCACCTTCAACCTTGATGACATATTTAAGGACTTTGACATCTACAGCCACAACAGACATGCCCGTCATCGAAGGCACTTTGATGAGCACTCCAGGTCCCACAGCAGACAAAAGAGACACTTTCAAGGTGGTTTTGGAGCAGGTATCATTGATGATATGTTTGATGACATGGAGAGAATGTTTACTTTTGGCAAACACACTAAACAGACAGAAAACAAATTTCATGGAGCTTCAAAACAACACTGTAGAACAGTAACACAGCGCAGGGGAAATATGGTTACCACGTATACTGACTGCACTGCATCTTCGGATGCAATATGAACAAAGTTTTTGACTTTAAATTGCCTTAAGAGGATGCAATATTGTTCTACTTTTTATTTACCTGAAAACCAACAGGTTTAAGGGTGTCAAAAGTGAATTACAGCTGACATCCAGTCACAGAACAACAACCTCTGAATACACGGTTTACTTAGTTTTAATTTCAAATAAGCTATTTGTTCAAACTCCTCTGTGGTTGTTCATAGACTCATGAATGATTGTTGTAGTATAAACACTTTTTTGCTCATTGTTGGAATAAGCTGTAGGAGATTATTTTCTCAGTATTTTTCACGCACCTTCTTTTGATAATGAAAGCTGTGAAGAATAAAAATATTTTGCTCAATACTGCACAGAAACATACAGTGCAGCTGGAAAAGTATTCACGACGCTTCACTTTTTCCACATTTTGTTATGTTACAGCCTTATTCCAAAATGGAATAAATTCATTTTTTCCTCAAAATTCTACACGCAATACCCCATAATGACAATGTGGAAAAGGTTTGAGATTTTTGCAAATTTATTTAAAAAAAAAAGAAGTAAGAAATCACATGTACATAAGTATTCACAGCCTTTGCCATGAAGCTCAAAATTGAGCTCAGGTGCATCTTGTTTCCGCTGACCATCCTTGAGATGTTTCTGCAGCTTAATTGGAGTCCACCTCTGGTAAATTCAGTTGACTGGACATGATTTGGAAAGGCACACACCTGTCTATATAAGATCCCACAGTTGACAGTGCATGTCAGAACATAAACCAAGCATGAAGTCAAAGGAATTGTCTGTAGACCTTCGAGACAGGATTGTGTCGAAGCACAAATCTGGGGAAGGGTACAGAAAAATTTCTGCTGCTTTGAAGGTCCCAATGAACACAGTGGCCTCCATCATCTGTAAATGGAAGAAGTTCGGAATCACCAGGGCTCTTCCTAGAGCTGACCGGCCATCTAAACTGAGCGATCGGGGGAGAAGGGCCTTAGTCAGGGAGGTGACCAAGAACCCAGTGGTCACTCTGTCAGAGCTCGACCGTTCCTCTGTGGAGAGAGGAGAACCTTCCAGAAGAACAACCATCTCTGCAGCAATCCACCAATCAGGCTTGTATGGTAGAGTGGCCAGACGGAAGCCACTCTTTAGTAAAAGGCACATGGCAGCCCATCTGGAGTTTGCCAAAAGGCACCTGAAGGACTCTCAGACCAAGAGAAACAAAATTCTCTAGTCTGATGAGACAAAGATTGAACTCCTTGCCGTGAATGCCAGGCGTCATGTTTGGAGGAAACCAGGCCAATACCATCCCTACAGTGAAGCATGATGGTGGAAGCATCATGCTGTGGGGATGTTTTTCAGCGGCAGGAACTGGGAGACTAGTCAGGGTAGAGGGAAAGATGAATGCAGCAATGTACAGAGACAACCTGGGTGAAAACCTGCTCCAGAGTGCTCTTGACCTCAGACTGGGGCGACGGTTCATCTTTCAGCAGGACAACGACCCTAAGCACACAGCCAAGATACCAAAGGAGTGGCTTCAGGACAACTCTGTGAATGTCCGTGAGTGGCCCAGCCAGAGCCCAGCCTTGAATCCAATTGAACATCTCTGGAGAGATCTGAAAATGGCTGGGCACTGATGCTTCCCATCCAGCCTGATGGAGCTTGGGAGGTGCTGCAAAGAAGAATGGGTGAAACTGCCCAAAGACAGGTGTGCCAAGCTTGTGTCATCATATTCAAAAAGACTTGGGGCTGTAATTGCTGCCAAAGGTGCATCAACAAAGTATTGAGCAAAGGCTGCAAATACTTATGTACATGTGCTTTCTTAGTTTTTTATTTTTAATAAATTTGCAAAAATCTCAAAACGTTTTTCCTGTTGTCATTATGGGGTATTGTGTGTAGAATTTGGGGGGAAAAATGAATTTAATCCATTTTGGAGTAAAGCTGTAACATAAAATGTGGGAAAAGTGAAGCGCTGTGAATACTTTCTAGGTACGCTGTATGCCAGTAGTTTTTTTTTTTTTTTTTCCTCTGTAAAGTTTGTGCAGACTTTGTCACTAAGTCTGAATTTGCAAAAGCAATGTCAACAACCCTTGTGGCATGTCATATTCCTTTTGTGTTTTTGAGTTTGTATTTGAAATAAAGTATTTTTCCTTTAGACTTTGGTGCATATGGGAAATAAGCTTAATTGGGGAATGGTTGACACTTAAAATTGAAAATAATAAACCTAAATTGGAGGCCTGTAACATTATATCAAATGTTTTAACCTTATTGTAGATTTTAACAGTTTGTTGTATTAATTTATTGCACTGTTTCTTTAATACAGCTTTGACAATTTTGTTTAAAGCTGCTGACCTTTGACCAGTATTTGACATAATTTCAGTAACTGCTTTTGTCAATTATCAGTTGCATGGTGTAAAATGAAACCTTTATCGTCTTACCTGTTAACTAATTATGTTTAAATCTTTGATGTGCAGTTTGAATGTCACACATTGATACGACACAATTCCCAATATCACATTTAAATTTAGACGCTTCTTAATTGTGTGTGTTGAGAAGGGGTGATAAGGTAGTAAGTGATCATATTTTAACAACTGGGCAAACACAACTTTTGACAGCTTAGTTTGGTTCCTTAATAGCTAAGATATTAACATATAGCTTTTTCAACCTTATTAATTATACAGTTGTGTTCAGAATAATAGCAGTCCAACATTACTCACCTGATCAGTAACTGTTTTTGGTAAATTATATTTCTACATGGCAAATAATTTACTAGTAGGTGGAGTAGAGTCATAGAAAACCAACAGTCATGATATACTGTACATGCTGCTGATTCTGTGTAACTGAATCAACACCAGAAAAGTAAAAGCAGTGTGTTCAAAATAACAGCAGTGTAGAGTTCAATTAGGTCAATTTAAAACATTGTTCAGAAGAACGGCATACTTGGATTAAAAAGTTGATTGGAACGGGCAAAAGAAAAAAGTGCAGAAAATGATCTCAAATGCTTCACAATGGTAAGCAAAACCTGAAATATGGAAGGAACAAACAAAACTACCAATGGAATGGCCCTTACCCACGGCCAACAGGAAGTCTGCTATCTTGCCTTAAAGCCACCCCGCCTCCAATTTGGCCCAAAACCATCCCTCCCATTTGAACGAACTCCTCCTAGGGGCCTGCTCCGGTTGAGCTCATTTTTGCATGGCAGCATCTATAGGCATGGGCCATTAAAAGTTGCATGAATGTCACGCAAAAGCTCAAAGGTGTGGCCAATGCGAAGTTTGACTCCGCCCTTTACAACATCAGACAGCTCATGGATTGAAAACTAGCCAAAATGGCAAAGACTCAGTCAATGATCAGCTCCAAGAAGATCAAAGATAAGGTCTAAAGTTACCTGTTAGCACAATTACAATTAGAGGATGTGAAGCCAAGTTATTGAGAAGAAGCCCCCACAAAGCTTCATTTAGGAAAAAAAAAAAAAAAAAGTGTGTGCTGAAGAGGTTACCATTTGCCAAAACGTACTGACTGACCTAAAGAGAAATGGCACATTTTGTGGGCCGATGAAAGCAAGGTTGTACTTTTTTGATCTATGGTTGCAGATGGTTTGTTTGGTGGCCCCCGAACACTGAATTCAAGCCACAGTACACTGTGAAGCATGGTGGCACAAGTATCATGACATGGGGATTGTTACGGCCCACGGCCTTCTCTCGCTTTATTTTGACAAGAGTGCTCATCTGTGTCCGTTTTCCTCTCTCATGTCACTCACTAAATCTGTTTGGTTTTGGAATCCGTCGCTTGCTCCGCTGTTTGGAAAGCAACATGGCGGTCAGTAATGTTTTGAAGCTGGTCAGTTAACCACGCCCATGGCTGTGGACATAACCACCGTAAACTGGTGCTGCCGGTGGCCCAACTAGGAGTTGGGGCCACGATAGCCCCACTTTTGAGAGCCTGGGAATGGTGCTTTAGTCGGTGGAAAACCAAAGAACTGGTGCTAATCAGGTTCTGGCTCCAGTTAAGCACTGGAACTGGTTTGGTGGAAAAGACCTATCAGTTGTGCAGCTCTTGTGGTTTGGTATCTCTGGTCAAATCTCATTCTCCTCCCTTGCAGACTCGTTGACTTTAGGCACACTCACGTGAAGTGAAGGGCTGTTCCAATCTGAAATCAGGAAGTGGCTGGCTTCATGAGCCCTTACCTAAAGTCAGCTGACTTCAGGTAAGGGAATTACCCACAGTTCAGAGCGCCAGGTTCAGGTTACTTTATTTGTACCTGTAGGCAGATTTGTTTTGCAGTCAGGTGACATCCATATTTACAAACCACAACTGGCATCAAACTGGGGATTCTAAATTGTCCTTAGGTATGACTGTGAGAGTGAATGGTTGTCTGTCTGTCTGTGTTGGCACTGCGATGGACTGGCGATTTGTCCAGGGTGTACCCTGCCTCTCGCCCAAAGATGCTGGGATAGGCTCCAGCCCCGCCGCGACCCAAAAAGGATTAAGCGGAAGAAGATGGATGGATGGATAAACACAAACACAGGCGCACATGAAGCTGACTATAAGCATGATAAAAGTACTCAAGGCTCCATCAATCAGGACATAAGACAAAGAGAAAAGAGAAAAAACAGAGATAAGAGAGTTAAAGACTAGTCAAAGAGGTTAAAAACTCAAAAGTCTAAAACCCAATAAAAGATTTAGAACCCAAATAAAAAAAACCTACAAAAATAAGTAAATATAAAATGAAATTAATGAATAGGTAACTAAATTATGTGCAATATATTGTTACAACTTGTTCAACTCTTTGACAGCAGCAGGAACAAAGCTGTTTTTGTAGCGCTGGGTTTTACTTTTTGGGACAGCAAACCTCCATCTGGAAGGAAGAAGCTGAAAGTGGCAGTGCAAAGGGTGGGAGTCATCATTTAAAATGGAGGTAGCAATCCTCTGTACCTGTCTGGTGTACAGGGATGTCAGGCTCAGCTGTGACTCACCAAGCAAACGACTGGACCATTAACTACCTGATCCAAGGATTTCCTCTGTTTCAGTTTTATCTGACCAAACCATGACACTAAAAAAGCCCGATAAAACATTGTCATTATGGCTCGGTCAATTTGGAAGCATACAAGTTTCCTTAAACAATGCAAATGTTGCTGACCCTTTTTGCACACCCTTTCACAGTTCTCTTCAAAGTTTAAATTACTATCAATAATCGTCCCAAGATATTTGTAGGATTGTACACATTCAGTGGTCTGGCCTTTTAGTACAGTGACTTCGTGCCTGGGAGTTTTCCTCCTAAAGTCAATAATCATATCTTTAGTTTTTGTCGTATTCAGCTGCAGGTAGGAATCCTCACACCAGTGAGCAAAATCATCAACTACTGGGCCGTGGCCACTCTCACCATCCTGGAGGAGACTGACAACAACTGACTCATCAGCATACTTTATAATGTGTCTGTTGTCATGTCTGCTCCGACACGTGTTTGTGTACAGGATGAAGAGTAGTGGTGACAACACACACCCCTGAGGAGAGCCAGGAGAAGAGCACTTTTGGTCAGACAATGTACCATTGACCCTTACTGTGTCCTGTTGGTTAAAAAATCCAGAATCCAACCCACCAGATTATTACTCAAATCAAATTGTTGCAGGAGCCTTGCAACTAAAATATGAGGTTGGATTGTATTAAAGGTGGAAGAAAAGTCCACAAATAAAAGCCTGGTGTGTGTCCCATTAAAATCCAGATGTTTAAAAAGCATGTTAAACAGAGTGGCAGTGGCATCCCCCACTCCTCTGAGGCCTACAGGCAAACTGTCGAGGATCCAATGCATGCTCAGTCTGCTTTAGGACCTCAAATCTGACCAGTTTTCAAAAATTTTCATTAAAATTGAAGTCAAAGCAACTGGTCTAAAGTCGCTTACCATTTTAGGACACCTGGATTTTGGAACGGGGACAACCACGGCATCTTCCCAGATCTTAGGCACATGTTGTGTCTGTAAGGACTTATTGAAAATGTAGTGAAATCCAGGACTCAATTCGTGTGCACAGGACTTGTGCCATGCCGGGGTTTCTCAAGGAAAAGCACGTGATTCGTCACCTGTTCATCACTGACCACCCCTTCACCCCTGCTCCACCCCACAAAAACAAAACAAAACAAAAAAACAGGCAAACACAGAAGCATGGAAGGAACAACTCCAAACATCACTAAAAAGATGTATACATGTACACTACCGTTCAAAAGTTTGGGGTCACTTAGAAATTTCCTTATTTTTGAAAGAAAAGCACTGTTTTTTTCAATGAAGATAACTTTAAACTAATCAGAAATACACTCTATCTAATATACATTGCTAATGTGGTAAATGACTATTCTAGCTGCAAATGTCTGGTTTTTGGTGCAATATCTACATAGGTGTACAGAGGCCCATTTCCAGCAACTATCACTCCAGTGTTCTAATGGTACAATGTGTTTGCTCATTGCATCAGAAGGCTAATGGATGATTAGAAAACCCTTGTGCAATCATGTTAGCACAGCTGAAAACAGTTTAGATGGTTAGAGAAGCTATAAAACTGACCTTCCTTTGAGCAGGTTGAGTATCTGGAAAAAATATTTCAAATACAAATCATTATTTCTAACCTTGTCAATGTCTTGACTATATTTTCTATTCATTTTACAACTCATGGTTGTAAATAAGTGTGACTTTTCGTGGAAAACACAAAATAATTGTCTGGGTGACCCCAAACTTTTGAACGGTAGTGTAAGTATAATGTAGCTCACTGGTCTGCAGTGTGTCTATAGTTGCCTAATAAAACATTTTTTTGTTATTTACAAACGGGGAGCAATGAACAAACATTACAGTTTACTGAGCTTCGTAGTGAACATGACTCCAAATTCTCGGGCCACAGAAACACATCTGCTCAAGGTTTCGAGTAAGTATTCAGCTGGTATATTGATTGATTATGATTATTTAGTAAGCCAGTGGATGACTATAACTAAGGGTTTAAGATACTGCATTTAACACATAACATATAAATAAAGGATAAATGGTAAATAAATATAGTGCAAACATCAATTATTTTGTGTAATTTTCATAAAGTAAAATTATTGTTTTCATAATTACCTCTCTCACTCTGTAAGGCTAGTGCCCACAAGATATTTAGATCAGGCAACTGATTCCTTCTGTTCCTTGGCCTTGAAGATAAAATCATTCTTAATATTAAAAGTCCGAATCCCACAATACTAAGCAGCATGTTTGTCATACACGCTGTCAACGTAGGGTGGCATGTCATAAAGTGTCCCATTCCTTTTATGTCATTTCAAGCCCTCGTAAACTCACACACTACAAATGGCTGCCGCCTAAGTATACAAGGGCTCAGGGCTTGAGGGCTTAAGGAGGCGATTGAGATTCGGCCTCTGTGTTTTGGCTGTCTCCCGCCTCATCCAGCCCCTGACTGAATCCTGCGTCTGATTGTACAGGTGCTGCGATACTCCACCAATCAAGCTTCACCTCCAATGAGCCAACTGCTATAAATTCCAGCCAAACAATTAGTCAGTGTGGCTGTGATTTAATGTGAGCAGTCTGCCACCCCTGTTCCCATTGTCAGTGAGCATTCAGCAAAATGCTCACTTTTTGGTTGAGTTGTGGAGTGTGTAAATGAAGAGGCAGATTCATGACAGACGATTTATTACACACTTCACATCTCACAAGCACAGAACAGAATGAATCATTTCCACAAGCTCTCTGCTTTTAACCCAATCACTCTTCACAAGTTTCATGGCACTTCTGAACGCACAGCATGACATTTACATTACACTGTGTTCAACCTCTTATGTCCTTGACTCCTTCCTGCCATCTCGCCAGGAACTCCCTGGGCATTGTTCTCCTATGCTTATTCACTGTCTCTGTCTGAGATGCTAAATAATCTGACTCCCACAAGGTCCCATACCGCCCCCCCCCAGCATCTTAGATAGAACAATAGAACATCAATCCACATGCCGTTTTGGTTTCAGTCTCCTCCCATATCTGCTGCAACTGGGGTTTACCGCCTCTGTGGCGCTGCTGTGCCGGTGGGGGGCTGTTGGGAGTGTGTCTGACTGCGGGTGGGCCGTGGCGAGGCGGGGGTGGGGGACTCGCTCTGTCCGTGGGGCTGCCCTGGTGAATTGTTTCCGTGGGGGTCTTCCACGCCGAGGGACCCTAGCCAACAGCATTTGCTTGTCCACCACTACGAAAGCGGGTTTGAGTTTGTCTATGCCAGTTTTCTCCCGCCTACCCCCCAAGTCTAGCAAAAAATGCTTATCCCCTGTTTCCAACACTCTGAACGGTCCATCATAGGGTGGGCGCAATGGAGGACGGTGGGCATCGTGTCTGACAAACACGAACTCCGCGTTCTTCAGAGTCTTAGGCACGAAAACATGTGGAAAACAGTGGTGGGCCGGGCCCGGCAGCGTGCCTGTGTTTGCGCTATGCTGCAAAAGCTGAGACAGGCAGTTGTCCGGCGCGGGATTATCTGGTAGAAATTCTCCGGGCAGCCGTAGAGGCTGCGCAAAAACCAGCTCTGCCGGGGAAGCTTCCAGATCCTCTTTTGGTGCGGAGCGCAACCCCAATAAAACCCACGGCAACCTGTCCACCCAATTTGCATCCATCAGTGAAGCCCTGAGTGCTGCTTTCAGTGATCTATGAAAACGCTCGCATAACCCATTGGCCTGTGGGTTGTACGCAGTTGTGCGATGAATTGTAACCCCCAGGCTGCGGGCCATCGCGGACCAGAGTTCAGGAATAAATTGAGGGCCCCTGTCGGGACTCCAAAACGCGCCACCCATGCTGTCAAAAAAGCACGTGCTACGTCTGCGGACGTGGTTGCTGCCAGCGGGACTGCTTCTGGCCAGCGCGTGGTGCGGTCCACCACTGTCAGGAGGTGCGTGCACCCCTGTGATGGCGGGAGGGGGCCCACGAGGTCCACGTGAACGTGGTCGAACGTCTTAGCCGGTACCCGAATCGGCTCCAAGGGAGCCTTCGTGTGTCTGTGTACCTTGGCTCGTTGGCACGCCACGCAGGTAGCAGCCCACTCTTTTACTTGTTTGCGTAGGCTCAGCCACACAAACTTCTCTCCCACCAGTTTGACTGACTCGCGCACTCCTGGGTGCGCCAGAGTGTGAACCGACTCAAACACGCGGCGGCGCCACACGACCGGGACCACCGGACGCAGGCGTCCCGTGGAGACATTGCAGATTGTGGGGGGCTGCCATCTTGCAGCACCCTGCTCTCCAGCCTTAACCCTGTTGGTCCAGACTGGAGCGCGCGCACGTCTGCATCGCTAATCTGCTCCGCGGCCATGGCTGCGTAATCTACCCCCACGGCGCGCGACAGGCAGTCCGCCACCACATTCAGTTTACCCGACACATGCTGAATATTGGTAGTAAACTCTGAGATCGCGGCCAGCTGTCTCTGCTGCCGGCCCGACCACGGTTCTGAAACCTTGGCTATCGCGAACGTTAGTGGCTTGTGGTCCACTAACGTGGTGAAGCTGCATCCTTCCAGCCAGAACTGGAAGTGGCGTATGGCCAGGTGGAGAGCCAGCAACTCTGTCGAACGCGCTGTATTTACGTTCACTGTCGCGCAAAGTTCTGCTGAAAAAAGCGAGCGGCTGCCAAGAACTGGCGACGCGCTGCTCTACAACAGCCCCTATGGCCACGTCTGAAGCGTCGGTGATGAGCGCTATCCGGGCCGTCAGGTCCGGATGCGCCAGCAGTGCGGCGTTCGCCAGGGCTGCTTTAACCTCCGAGAACACCCGCTCCCACTTCGGGGTCCATTCGACCCTATCCGCGGGTTTCTGTTTCTTGAGCGTGGCGTACAATGGTTGCATGAGCCGCGCCGCGCGGGGAAGGAAATAGTTATAAAAATTCACCATCCCCCAAAATTCCTGCAGCACCCTGACCGTCTGAGGCCGGGGAAAATCCGCCACGGCGCGCACTTTGTCGGGCAATGGGATCGCTCCTTCCGGAGAGACGCGGTGCCCCAAAAAATCAATCTCCGTCACGCTGAACTTGCTCCTCAGCCTCTGGAAAACCGTCCTGAGGTGGGTTTCGTGTTCGTCTTCAGACGCTCTGGCTACCACGATATCGTCCAGGTAGATGAACACGAACGGGAGATCGCGCAGCACTGCATCCATCATGCACTGGAATGTCTGTGCCGCGCCTTTTAACCCGAATGGCATGCGCAGGAACTCGAATAAACCGAACGGAGTTATTACTGCTGTTTTGGGTACGTCCTCCGCGTGCACTGGGACTTGATGGTAACCGCGGACCAGGTCTATTTTGGAAAAAATGCGTGCTCCGGCGAGGTGAACGGAAAAATCCTGTATGTGGGGAATCGGGTAGCGGTCGTGCGCTGTGGCGTTGTTCAACCTGTGGAAATCACCGCACGGTCGCCACGATCCCTCAGCCTTAGGGACCATGTGTAGCGGGGATGCCCATGGGCTGTTCGAACACCTGATGATGCCCAACCTTTCCAGGTTGGTGAACTCCTCGCGTGCTATGGCCAGTTTAGCTGCGTCCAAGTGCCGAGGTCTTGCAAAAATGGGTGGCCCGATGGTGGTGATAAAGTGCTCCACCCCGTGTTTAGCGATGGCCACCGAAAACGTCGGGACCGTGAGTGCTGGGAACTGAGTGAGCAGTGCGTGGAACTTACCGCCTGGAGCTGTGACGTTGGCTTGTGCTGTTGGCTGGGTCGCTCGAGCTATACAGGGGAGAGAGTCAAAGGACAGTGCATTAACCAGGCGCCTGTTAGCAACATCAACCAGTAAACCATGTGCACACAGAAAATCAGCCCCCAGGATATGGTAATTCAGTGCTGCTACGACAAAAGTCCACTCTTACGTACGGCCGTGTAGAGATAAGATCAGTGTCCTCTCACCAAAGGTCTTAATTTCCGAACCGTTTGCTGCCAACATCCCGGGGTCGCTAGGTCCTGCCAGCCAGTCGGCGTAGGTCGGCAGGATGAAGCTCTTCTGGGCTCCGGTGTCCACGAGGAAACGCCTCCCCGAGCGTGCGTCCGTCATGTAGAGCAGCTTGTTTTCTTCACCGAGGGTTGCAGCTGCTACCGACCGCCGGCCTCTACGTTTTCCCGAGTGCTTGAATTGGCACGGTGGCGCACATCTGCGTGCGTTCTCTCTGAAGCGGCGGTGGTAGAAACAGAGCGTATCTCTCTGGCGCTCCTTGGCACCCGCTGCTGCTACCGTCGGTGGCTCCTCGCCTCCTCTGGTCGTCTCGCTGGGCTCCGCTGCTGCCGCGTTGACTGTGATTGCCCTGGTTGTGAGGATGATCCTGTCTGCCTCCTGGGCTAGCGCACGGTAGTCACGCGCGGCCAGCAACGGCGAATTGGCCAGAACCGCTCTCGCCACTGTTGGAAGGTTCCGGAGGAAAAGGTGGGCAAACAGAAAGTGCCCGTCGTCCGTGCCCATTAACGCCAGCATCTTCTCCATCAGGTCGACGGCCGAACCATCTCCTAACTCGGTCCGTCTCAGGAGCCTCTCTGCTCTCTCACAGTCCGAGAGCGTGTAGCGCCGGGTGAGCGCAGCCTTGAGCACCTCATATTTGTTGCGGGCTGCCGGCTGATCGAGCAGGCTCGCTACCTACTGAGCTGTGCGGGCGTCCAGCGCTGCTACCACATGGTTGAATCTGGTGTCGTCTGCCGTTACTCCCCGGAGGGCGAACTGGGCCTCGGTGTGGTGGAACCAAGAGCGCGGGTTGTGCTGCCAGAAATCCGGTAGCTTGACTGAAACTGCACATGCGTGGCTGGGGGCTGCAGTCCGGGCTGTCTGTGGGATGGCTGCTGCGTCGCTGGGGCTTCCCGAGTAGGCCGGCTCCGGGGTTCTTCCCTCGTGTTCCATAATACATCTTGGGTCACCAGTGTGGAGTGTGTAAATGAAGAGGCAGATTCATGACAGACGATTTATTACACACTTCACATCTCACAAGCACAGAACAGAATGAATCATTTCCACAAGCTCTCTGCTTTTAACCCAATCACTCTTCACAAGTTTCATGGCACTTCTGAATGCACAGCATGACATTTACATTACACTGCGTTCAACCCCCTATGTCCTTGACTCCTTCCTGCCATCTCGCCAGGAACTCCCTGGGCATTGTTCTCCTATGCTTATTCACTGTCTCTGTCTGAGATGCTAAATAATCTGACTCCCCCAAGGTCCCATAGAGTGTCTTTTGTTTTCCTTGTTCAAATACATACTTTGTTTTGGTTGAAAATAATGTTTTTGTGTGTTGACCAGGTGACGCTCGTGTGCCTTTAATTGTCTGTTTTGTGTCAAAGTGTCTGGGCCTACGTCGTCTAGATAACTGGTTAATAACAAGTTATCTTTGGTTCAGGACCAAGTGACATGTGTCATTGTCATTTTTTTTCTTTACAAGGCACACTCGGGTAATTGGGAACTTATATTTTGTTATCCATCATCCTGTGTTTATCTCACAGCCCATGTTTCTTTCAGGTTGAGAGACTGGGCGAGGGTTTTAGTTTGCAATTCCATATACATCACTGCAGGTAACTTTTGTTAGGTGCATTTAGGTTTAGAGGTACTACGCCCTCTTGTATTTCAGTTTGGGTAGTGAAAGTCGTTAAGTTAGTTTCTTTTGGTTTCTTTATTTTACTCTCACTTTGTGGACAGGAACCTGCCACCACCTAAGCTGAAATTTTTCTGGTTATATTTCTTTGGTTTGAGTAGTGTCTTTCTAGGCCTTTGTTCTCCAACCATTTTATGTATTAATCATTTTGACAAAAATCCTCTTTTAACTCATTAAAATATAATTCTGCTTTGACAACCAATTCCATCTGGTTATTTGTTACTCCCCTCTCACCCCTAGACAGGGGTCATAATGGGATGTTTCTCATATTATGGTGTCAAGCCTATTTAATGCATACCATGGACCAGTTTGGATACATCAAAATGCATGATGAGGTCATTTTGCCTTCTGCCAAATGGGAAATACCCTTGAAATGGGTGGTCGAGACACTGACTGTGCCCGCGGGCTGGCCAAAAAATGCTGTTTCTGAAGCAAAACCAAGAAATACAGAACTGTGGATTGTAGTCCAATCATCCTGGGCTGGAATACCTGTTCACAGGTGCCAGAGGTTGGCCGAAACAGTTCTCAGAAACAGTGGTTATACAACTAAATATCTGTTGTAAGATGTGTCTAACTCGTGTTTAGATAGGGCAGCTCAGTGCGTGAACGTGAGTAAGTGAGTGCGCGCGCGCGCAGCCGAGGCACACCCCCGGCCCTTTGTGAATGGCCCTGCGGAGCAGACGGTGTGTGTGAAGTGTGTGGGTGAGAAGAGAGAGAGGCGACCGGAGCAGGTAGGGAGCTAGAATTGCTGCTAATCACAGTGCAAGTCTGTTAATAAAGCCCCAACTCTTCAGCAAAACGGCCTGTTCTTCTGGGTACCACCATACTGCTGTTAACAACCGTGAGGTTTACTCGGGAGTTGACCCCGGAGGAAAAGCTGCCTCCGGCCCTGGAGAAGACAAATCTCCCCTGTGTCCCCCCAACCACGGTTAAGAGACCAAAGCAGGAAAGGTTAACACTGGTGACCACGAAGGGAGCGGCAGCACACCATGGAGAGAGTTCCTGTACAGATTTGAGAGCTGCGCAGAGGCAAATCACTGGTCAGAAAAGACAATGGCCATCCAGCTGAAATTCTGCCTTGTTGGAGCTGCAGGCACCATCATCCACAGAAACCCTCGTTCATCCAAATGGGACTACCGCCGCCTGCTGGAGGAACTCGAAGCTGCATACAGCCCTTCCTCATATCACTCAGCAGCTGTGGCAGTGGAGCTGAGGCAAAGAGTACGCAAATTTGGTGAGGCCCTTCATGTGTTCAGAGATGACATTTATGGGAAAGTAGCTGTAGCTTATGGAAATTGGTCAGAGGCCGAGCAAGATGCTATAGCTGTTGAAGTTTTCACAAATGGCCTGGGCGATGCAGAGCTAATCCAAAAACTGTTAGAAGAACGTCCAGCCACACTAGCCAGAGCTTACGAGATAGCCCATCGCCATGAAACCACAAAGAGAGCTGCGTCCTATATCACTAGCGTCATGCAGCCAGGGGCCCGTAACCCCACTGAGTGCAGGCCCCGGGCCGCTGTTGTCAGAGAAAGAGATGAGAATGAGACTGTAACTGCCACTACACCTGCAGCTAGCTCCTCACCCAATTGCTTTGCCCCGCACACGTCTGCAAAAACACCAAGCTGCTTTCAACACGCTCAAGCACCGCCTCACCACAGCCCCTGTCTTAGGCTACCCACTGGACCATGGTGAAATGATCTTGGACACCGATGCTAGCGACACAGGCATCGGCGCCGTCCTCTCGCAGATGCAGGGTGGCGCGGAACGTGTGTTGGCATACGGCAGCCGCAAACTAGCCAAAGCTGAACAGAAATATTGCACTACAAGACGAGAGCTGCTAGCCATTGTCGATTTCACGTCACATTTTCGGCAGTATCTACTTGGGCGGCCTTTCAAAGTACGTACCAACCACAGCAGCCTGCGTTGGTTAACCCGAATGAAAGAGCCAGAAGGTCAGTTAGCCCGGTGGCTTGAGAAGCTAGCAGAGTACGAGTTTGAGATCATTCATCGCCCAGGTTGCTTACACACTAACACTGACAGTCTCTCCCGCAGGCCTTGCCGCCAGTCCTGTCCTTGTAAACTGCAGGACCCCTCCTCACAGCCGAGAACCACAAGTCACCAAGCCATCCAGTGTGAATTGGACTCCGACACAAGCTCCCTGTCGCTGAGTCCGGTGGGGGTAGAGGCATGCCCTGCAACTACAGCTGTGAGTCCGGTGGGGGTAAGTGCAGACAGCTTTACCAATACAGACACTTTAAAACTAAAAGAGACAATTTATGTGACTAATACAAATGAGACCACACTGTTTCCTGGCTGGACTATGGAGGAGTTGTGCCAGGCCCAAGCTGCTGATACAGACATTGCACCAATAAAAGCTTGGTTAGAGGCCAGCAGTGAGCGCCCTCCCTAGACCACAGTCGCCCCTTGCAGTCCAGCCACCAAAACATACTGGAGTCAATGGAAAAGACTGTATTTCCGAAATGGAGTTCTGGTCCGCCGTTTTTATTGTTTGGGCGACACACAGTACTACCCCCAAATTGTCCTGCCACGCAAAATGCAACCCGACGTCATGCGCCAGATGCACGAGGGGCCAATAGGTGGACATTTTGGTACTGAACGGACTGTGGCCAGACTTCAAACTAGATACTACTGGTACCACATGAGAGAAGACGTGGCCCTCTGGTGCCGGACTTGTACCAACTGTGCATACAGAGCCAGACCCCACAAAATGCCACAAGCGCCCATGGGAACTGTTAGGGTCGGAGTCCCCATGGAGCGCATTGCACTGGACATTATGGGCCCACTCAATGAGACAGAACGCAAAAACAGCTATGTGCTTGTAATACAGGAGTATTTCACAAAATGGGCCGAAGCGTTTCCTATCCCAGACGAAAAGGCTGTTACCGTGGCACGAGTTGTTGCAACAGAATGGGTGTGCTGCTTCGGAATGCCTCACTCTTTGCACAGCGACCAAGGGCGCAATTTTGAATCAGAGGTGTTTCAAGAAATGTGCCGTCTATTTGGCATTGAGAAAACCCACACTACGCCATTCAGACCACAGTCAGATGGCCAGGTTGAGCATTTCAATGCCACACTTCAAAAGATCCTGGCCTCTACTGCAGAACGCTGTCACTGGGATTGGGACCTGATGACCCCATATGCAGTTATGGCCTACAGAGCGACCAAGCACAGTGCTACTGGTTTCACCCCAACTATATATATATATATATATATATATATATATATATATATATATATATATATACAGTATATATATATTATTTATTTATTTATTTTTTGTTACTTATTTGTACCCGTAGGTAGACTTGGTTTGCAGTCTGGTGACAAGCCACTGGCTGCTGGTCGCTGCGTGCGCGAGCGCCCTAAACCTACATGTTTTTGGTGTGCGGGAGGAAACCGGAGAAATCCCGGAGTAAACCCACGCAACACGGGGAGAACATGCAAACTCCACACAGCTCACTGTTGGTCGGGGGCTGGGATCGAACCCACGATCTCATGATCCCCGCGATCCCCCGGCCGAGGGTAAAACTGTGCTGCCACAGTGCTAAACCACCGCGCCACCGTGCAGCCACACGGTGGCTGCATATGATGGCCAGTATATGATGTTCGGACGTGAAATAAATGAGCCAGTGGACCTTGTAGCTGGTTTGCCCCCGGACTCTGACCATGCACCTTCAGCCCCAGAGTACATGCAACAAATACGCGAGCAGCTGGAGCTGGCTCACAACATTACTCGAGAAGCCCTGGGTGAGTCAGTCACATGTACAAAAAGACAATATGACAAAAACGCTTGCCACACACAGTACAAAGTCGGAGACGCAGTGTGGTACCTCATCAAAGGAACACGGCATGTCAAAAACGGAGTCAAAAAGTTCCTCCCCTCCTACGAAGGACCCTTCTTTGTTATGGGACAGATGGATGATCTAGTCTACCGGATCCAAAAGAGCCCCAGAGCCAAAGCCAAAGTCGTCCACCATGACCAACTGAAACACTACCGCAGCCGTGAGCAGCTGGACAACGCTTGGGTCCTGGACCAAGCCCAGAACTGGACACCTTCTGAGATCTTGCCACCAGCTGTGGAGGGGGACCCAGCAGACCAGGACCTCAGCCTGTACAACTTGTTCGCTACTGCCTCCAGTGATGGCCCCAACAATTCCCGGCCGTCTACTCCACCTGCTAATGTTCCCAATGTGATCGGGTCTCTTCCATCCACTCCTTCCCATGTGATATTTGACCATGGTGGGGGTGCGGTGGGAGAGCCACACCATCAGGCTCAGCACGTGTCATGGCCCAAACTTCGGCGCAGAGGACCGGACGTTACGGGGACTGGGTTACTGAGTGAGCCAACTGTAGCAGTTCATATTTGCACTAGAGACTCTCCAGTTTACATTTTTGGACTCTAGTCTAGTTATAATGTTCGATACATTTGTTTAAAAAAAAAAGCTGAAGAGACAATGCTTTCATATACCTACATGCACTTTATTTCATTTGAATGTATTGTATTCTGATTAGTTGGTCAGTATTACTCCCGGTCGCCAAGGAATAGGTTTTAAAAGTGTAATGTACTCCTTGCTTAATTAGAAACAATTGTATTTCATTGTATTTGTCCCTCATGTTTTCACTGCTAAATGAGCTAATTTTATCACTGCATAGACACTCGTTATTATAGTATAACCTACCTACCTATTTGAATTCATGTTATATTGGACACTGCTACTGCTAGGCTTACGAATGTAGAGAGTGTGTACCGGTTTTATATTATTTAGATGGAATGGAATTAATGTTAATTGCCAGCCCATGGTGGGGGTAGTGTTGTAAGATGTGTCTAACTCATGTGTTTAGATAGGGCAGCTCAGTGCGTGAACGTGAGTGAGTGAGTGAGTGTGCGCGCGCGCAGCCGAGGCGCACCCCCAGCCCTTTTGTGAATGGCCCCGCGGAGCGGACGGTGTGTGTGAAGTGTGCGGGTGAGTAGAGAGAGGCGACCGGAGCAGGTAGCGAGCTAGAATTGCTGCTAATCACAGTGCAAGTCTGTTAATAAAGCCCCAACTCTTCAGCAAAACGGCCTGTTCTTCTGGGTACCACCATACTGCTGTTAACAACCGTGAGGTTTACTCGGGAGTTGACCCCGGAGGAAAAGCTGCCTCCGGCCCTGGAGAAGACAGATCTCCCCTGTGTCCCCCAACCACGGTTAGGAGACCAAAGCAGGAAAGGTTAACACATCAATTCAGTGAGTCTACTGAAAGCAAAATCTTGAAACACTTTTCATTTCATACAGTGAATGTTTGAGTTTGTACAGAAGAACGTAGACACTGCCATTTTTTGAATATTCCCTTTCACTTTCTGTAAAGGAATAACAAATTTCATAATTTTTATTCATGTTTTGATTTGGAATAGAATGTGCAGTGTTCCCAGTGCATTTGCATGTATGGAAATAAAAGCTATCATAAGGATTTTGAGCTTTATTCACTTTTTTTAAAACACTGCTGCTGTTATAAACGCAACAATTTGAGTTGGACACAAATATTTTGGCGCTCACCTTAGTTACGGTTACGTTGGAGGAAAAGTTAATTACGTGTCTTTTCATTGGAGCCATACAAACTCTGTCACTTCTAGGAAATGTAGTTCAGCAACATTTTGAATCCTTTTCAAAGAGCGAGGGACCGGGGCTGTTGAAAACTACAACTCCCAGGATGCAACAGGGCTCAACTGTGTACGCAGTTGTTGCTCGAGCCAACGAGTAGCCAGCCGCTCTAGCTAAGGGACGCTGAATGACTTTGCCTCGGTGTGCGGTAGGTTTGGGGAAGTCTTGAGCTTGACAGGTTGGTCTGAACTGGTACCGGAGCTGATGGAGGCCCTCATACCTGTCATAAACAAGCTGCAGGATGTGTTCAACACAGTCGGCGCAGATATTATCCAGCTGCCGCAGATAGTTGTTGTGGGAACGCAGGTGAGAAACTGTTTCTCTATAGGCTAGCAGGTTAGCCTGGGTCAACTTTGTGTTGTTTATCCTGGTTGTCCTTTCATTGTCACGGAGCTCATAACAGTCCAGACTGACTTTATCAGTAAGTAGAACCATTTTTTGGTCAACTGGGACAGCTTTAAATAGTAGCTGAAAGCAGTAGCTGTCTTTTGACTGGTGGTTGACTTTTTTTTTTTTTTTTTTTTAATTTACATGCTTTAGCTATGCGACCACTATACAACAAAAGCCTTTTAAACAGCCAGGGTTATTTAAACTGATATATAAAACCAAAGATGAAGACTAATCTTAAAAAAAGGTGATTAAAATTTAAAGTTCACAAGTATAAAGTTAACAGATATGTAGAGCAATTTTGTTACTCAATGTCTGATTATTAATCAGTAAACTGTATGTTCAGCCTACAGCATTTCATTCTTACTATTGCCATTTAAAGAACAGAATGCTAGATTAACTAAAAATATTTTTATTTTATACATTAGTTATATTACTATTTTTTTTTTTTTTGTACTACAAAAATCTTTAAAAAGTGGTGTTGTCATTGATCAAATTACTTTTATATTTAAAAAAAGGCCTGTTAATATTTTGTGGGTTTCCTCCCCATCACAGTATTGGAAATGGCATTGCCTATCAGATATTTTTTTCCAGGTATTTGTATCAAGTTTGAAATTTTAGTAGGGTGACAAGCCTAATAAGCACACAGATAAATGGTACTTAATTTGTTTGCGAAGTATATTTATCTAAAACCAGTGCAGTCTAGAACAACTTGACGGCTCAACAAAAAGCATAGTTTTGTTCAGTGACCATAAAGTTGAGTCAGCACGTTTCTTCTCTTAATTCAGCTTCTGCCTGTCCACCTACCCAACCACTCGGTGTACACGTTAAGACAGTAATTGGTTTAAGGTATCAGGTTTTTCCAGCATGTTACTTTCACTAGTTTGCTAATGGGATGCGAATGTCTCAGACGTTTTGGCTGTAGTCTGACGGCGTTAGTGTGAGACAGGAAGCCAAATAGTCTTTTAACCTGTTAAGACCAGATGCAAAACTGAACATATACCGTACAAGTATGTCATCCAAGAAAGGACAGCTGAGATTGAGAGTAGGAGTAAAGTGTAAATAACTGATTTTCTAAGTCATGTATATAGTTAGGCTTATCTATATTAGACAAACATAAGATTTACTGCTGCTGATTACACCGTTCACCCAAGCCAAGTGCATGTCAGGTGATACCAAATACTATTTCATTCATCAAAGAAACTCATTCTTATTGCTTACTGTATCAATGGATATTTTGCTCAGACTTTCTAAGGTTGGGGGTGTATCTATGAGGAGTTCATTATATTATACATTGTCATTTTTTTAATAATTTAATTTTTATTTAACCTTTATTTATACAGGGTAGTTCCATTGAGAGGCAGCCTCTCTTTTTCAAGGACACCCTGTTCACACTCACGCAGTTACACGTTCACACCTGGAAGCTGCTCAGTACAACCACAGACTGACCTGTGGCCACTGAGCATTTATTCAACCTCTCCTGAGAAAATGTTCTTATAGAGCCCCTAAAGTCTGGTTGGAATACTAAATTTTATACCAGATGAAAAGGCCTGCTTTATGGAAATCAATTTAGTACAATGTTGACTTCAATGTATTGTTTTTTTTCTTTCAGCCATCTATGGAAAGGATGCACTTTTGTGGTCAGTGAATGAGTCACACATATTCAAGTACCCACTTTTTAATTTTATTGTCTACAGAGCAGTGGAAAGAGTTCAGTGTTGGAAAATCTGGTTGGCAGGGACATCCTGCCACGTGGTACTGGCATCGTCACACGGCGGCCCCTCATCCTACAGTTAGTGCACATTGACCCAGCAGATGGCAGGAAAACCACTGAAGAGAATGGTAACATCACTGACTGTCTTCCTCCTCCTTCTGTGCTTTAGTTTGTCATATATTATTAGGTTTCTAAATAGAGTTGGGCAATAAATCCATTTTAAATTGAAATTTGATTTAATTTGCTTGGACAACGTAAAAAAAAACAAAACAAAGAAAATCGTGATTTTTGTTTCCTTTTTACTAGAGTAAATAAGTTAGCCTTCAGCTGTAACTCTTTCCCAGACCCCTTCTCTCTCCAGCACAAACCCACATATGGTGAAACATGGTGGTAGGGATCAATGAGCCATCCATCCATCCATCCATCTTCTTCCGCTTACTCCTTTTCGGGTCGCAGGGGGGCTGGAGCCTATCCCAGCATCTTTGGGCAAGAGGCAGGGTACACCCTGGACAGCTTACCAGTCCATCGCAGGGCCAACACAGAGAAACAGACAACCATTCACTCTCACAGTCATACCTAAGGACAATTTAGAATCCCCAGTTTTTGATGCCAATTAACCCAACTTGCATGTTTTTGGCATGTGGGAGGAAACCGGAGAAATCCCGGAGTAAACCCACGCAGACACGGGGAGAACATGCAAACTCCACACAGATCACTGTTGGTCAGGGGCTGGGATCGAAATGAGCCATTTTCATTTATTTTACAAAAAGTAACAAGATGGGGTTGCACTTTGTTTATCCAGCTTTAACCACTTACACTCCGTTGTTCTTCGGGCGGGCAAGTCTCGGCGTTCTAGGGCGCACGAGAGCGCCCTCGTGCGCGCTTGGACGCATAACGCATGATGGTGGTGATGTAGGTGGTGTGGCCTCCAAGCGCCACTGAAAAAAAAAAGGCTGCAGTCACAGCCGCGAACAGATTAGTTCATCTGATTGACCTCTCATTCGACTAATAAGAGCCTTGAATTGGGTTTCTGAAACCTTGAAGAGCCAATGAATGAAAATCTAGGAAGGAGGACCCGCCTACTGTGAACGCAGGAGCCAATTGAAGCACAGAAATTCAGGCTGGGTGAAGAGAGATTTACTGCTGCAGCAGATGAAAACAAAGGACGCTGGACGAATCTACTACAGACCCCGCAGCATGGAGACCACCCACAAGTGGGACCTGCACTCATTCCAGCAGAATAGACGTTTAGGATTCTCTTCCGTCATCATAGACCGACGGAGGCCGATGACAAAGGTCGTAAATCATTCACCAAAACCGCAATAATGGAATTATGTTTTGATTGGGATCCACGAGCCGAGCAGCGTCGCGTTCGTCTTACAGTGGGGAAGAGAAGTTCGCCACGACTCTGCTGCTGTGAAGAGGTAAGGTGTTATAAGCTAAATTATTATTTCTCCCTGAAAACTAATCCAAAAATGACTTTTGACCGATCGGTAAATTACAGCTGTACTGCGCACTAAGTACGAAGTGCGTGCGCTGCGATAAACGGTTCATTTGCCGTGTTCGGACCGTGAGCGCCCCCCCCCCCCCGCTGCAGAAGAGGAGCGGGGGGGGGGCGTTCACGATCCGAACGCCCCCGGTCCACGGGGGGAAGCATATGAGTCTATTCCTTCATGTAGCGATGGCCGTCTTCTGCAGCGAGGGGGGGGGGGGGACAACCCGACACACACACACACAGTAGCGAGGGGGGGGGGGGGCGCTGTGAAAACATGCAAGGAGTGTAATCCATCATGTGGCGAGGGCCGAACTCCCGTCTTTTTTAGCGGGGGTGGTGGTGGTTGTCCCCCCCCCCCCCCCCACACACACACAGACACAGCCCTGAGTGTGACCTTTCATTAGAGCCCAAAATGAAGATTCTACATTGAATTATTCAAAAGTTACAGATGTTTTTCCAAACTGTGCCATTTGGCACAATTTGGCACAGTTCCAAAACGCCTGGGAACTACCTGAGAACAAAGCTGTGTAAAATATTCATTTTTTGTGGTATTGTTACCAAATTTGGATCTCAGCTTGATAACACTTGGTTCTACATTTCTGTTGCATTTTCCAGCCGGATCGGACAGCTGTGTGTTATTTGTAAGCATTTGTATCCAAAAAAACACTGTGTCCAAATTTATTTTCTTCAAGTTCAGTATGTTTAGATGACTGTAACTCAGTGGCCGGAGCACATAGAGAGATTGTTTTTTTTTTTGCCAAAAAATTCAAAGTGTTTTCTTTTAAATGAGACCAACCCCATGAAGATGCTGCAAAGGGTTGAATAACAGCTTTCGATTTACTTTGGGCACGTTATTTTTTGGCATTTTTAGGAAAATTGCCCGGAGTGCAAGTGGTTAAGCTAAGAGAGGAACCTTTCAATTTTTATGTTAATTTTATTAAAGTTATGTTGACATTTATTGATGGGAAATGTGTGATTCTTCCTTGTTTAATCAAACCTTTATTTAATATATAGGTTTGGTTTGTTTAAGGCCAGGCTCGTACTTTATTCCCAGTAGGGAATTGTGTTTGTTTAAAATAAAATACTGTATTTGAAATAATTCGTTGTCTTTTGTAAATTAAAAAAGCTTAAAATTGAATGTGGTACTAAAAATCTAGGATTTTATTTTTAGGCCATATTGCCCAGCCCTAGTTTTTTTTTTTTAACTTTGTTTTTTATTCATTTTTCATCATACATATTACATTCAGAACACAGTCTCTATATATTTAAAAAAGGAACTAACCATACAGTCCAAAAAAAAGAAGGAAAATTAAAAAAAAAAAAAAAAAAACAGAAAAAAGAGGGGGGAGCAAATGTTGGAGCATCAAGTTTTTAGTTTCCATCTCTAGATTCTTCTGATTTTTCCAGTTTCTTTGGTTATTCTTTCAGTTTCTGTCTCGTTGTTGCACTCTGTAGTGTGTCCATTTCCACCATTTTTTTTTCATATTGTCCTCCTTGCATTCTCAGTCGATATGTTAGTTTTTCCATTAGGCGTATATTCTCAGCAATACCTGTCCATTGCTCTTGGTCAGGAAGAACTTCTGATCGCCATTTTCTTGTGTTTTTTTACATGCAGTCAGCATGATTTTAACTAGATATCTGTCTTCAGCCTTTATTACATTGTCCCTTTTAAGATCACATAAATACATCAAGTTACAGTTCATTGGTATATTATATCCTAATATCCTCTGTATTGTCACATGTATGGATTTCCAGAATGATGAGGTTTTGCTGCATTTCCAAAACATATGCGAGTGGTCTGCATTTTGAGCCCCACAGCCCCTCCAGCACATAGATTTGGTATTTGTATATTTTCTTTGGATCTGTGGTGTAATGAAATAGCGAATCAGGTTTTTCCATCCAAATTCCCTCCATGTCCTTGCACTTGTTGATGTGTGTTGTGTTTTCCATATTTCTTGCCAGTTTTCTTCTGTTATGTTTAAATTTAGCTCTTTCTCCCATTTCTGCTTTATATAGTTACTTGAATGTTTGTTTGCCATAAGTTTCTGATATAGTTTTGAAATAATTCTTATTTTATTTCCTGCATATGAGCTTAAAATGAATTGTATAATCTCACTCACATCTGTGTGGAGGATATGCCTAATCTTTCTCATATAATAATCTCTCATCTGCAGATATCTGAAGAATTCAGATTTTTCTAGTTTAAATTTTCTTCTCATGTTTACAAAGCTCTCAAAATCTTTTTTTCCCATAATGCCCCATTCTGTGATTCCCTTGTTCACCAGATTTTTGTATCCCCTGTCTTGCTTTGCTGGTTCAAACTGACTGTCAAATGCTACCCATTTCAATAGTTTTATGTTCTCCTTTATATTATACTTTTGTACTATTTTATACCACAGTTCCAAAGTAAATTTAGTGATTGGATCTATTTGTTTGATTTGCTTATACGCATCCTTATCTCCTATTATGCTTTGTACTGGGAGTCCCTCAGTTTCCTTTTCCATTTCTTTCCATTTTGCCTCGTATCCTCTGTCACACCACAACATACTGTATATCTTAATTTGTGTTGAGTAGTGTCAGGAATCTGAAACTTAAACTCAGACAAAAGTACTCTGCTTAGTTCGTTACCTCAAATAAGATTCGAGACACGAAGTTTCAAAATATAAAAGCTTTACTCATGAGGAGTGCTTACCCTGGCTACAGGAAAAAACAGCACTGAAGCTTATCTTCAGAGCTGGGGTTTTTATACACAAGCATGAGTTATAGGAACAAAGAGGTCTAAACAGGTTTTTCTAATATTTCAGGAACTAAGGGAGGGTTCGACATTAAGAACAGGAACAATCATAGGAACAAAGAGGTCTAAACAGGTTTTTCTAATGTTTCAGGGACTAGGGGAGGGTTCGACAACTTCATCAGAACGTCTTGCGTTTAAAAACAATCACGGAGGTATGAACACTTTTGTTTTAGCAGGAATGCAGCAGTTTCACGCTTGTGCAACTGTCTCAGTCAAGAGGTTTGCACAATAGCGCGGAAAGTTTCAGTCAAGAGGTTTGCACAGTAGAGCGGAAAGTTTCATCACACAATTGAATACAGAGCAGTAAAAGAGCACATTTTAAAACTTGATAGTATAAATGATAACATGTATATACAATATTTTTCTAACAAGTAGTAATATTCTTTTAGACTCGATAGACCCATGCCGCTTTTCTCTTTTGGTAACTGGAGAGTTTTATATTTCACTCTTGGCTTTTTACCTCCCCAAACAAATCTTGATATCATCCTGTCCCACTTTGAGAACTGAGCACCAGGAATCTGTTGGTAGAGCTTGGAAGAGGTAAAGCAGTCTAGGTTGTATGCTGATTTTGAATCAGCTTAATTTTTGAATTCAGATCAATGTTTAAGATTGACCATCTATCAATATCTTTTTTTATTTCTTGTTCTAACCTATCATAGTTTGCTTTATAAATTTTACTTAAATCTTTGGGTATGTTCACTCCAAGGTATTTTATTTCTTCTTGTTTCCAGTTTAGTTTGATCTTATCAGTTATCTGGTTTAAAGGGTTATAGTGGAATGTCAGTATTTGTGTTTTTGTTATGTTTGTCTTGTATCCTGATAATTTTCCAAAATTTTCTATCAAGTCCATCATTTCCATTATTGATTCATCTGGTTGTTCAAGATAAACTATAATATCGTCTGCAAACAGCCCAATCTTGTGTTCCGCTCCCTTTATTGTTACACCTTTTAATTTCTTATTTTGTCGCATCGCTTGAGCCAGTGGCTCTATGAACAGAGCAAACAAGGTGGGCGATAGGCAGCATCCCTGTCTAGTTGATCTTTGTATATTTACTTTTGTCTGTTAAGCTACCATTTATCTTGATTTTTGCCACAGGTTTTTGATAGTGTCTTTATGTATTGCAATGACTTTTCATTAAATCCAAAGCGTTCTAGCACAGTATATAGAAACATCCAATTAACCCTATCAAATGCTTTTTCTGCATCTAAACTCATTATTACTGCGCTTTTCTTTATGTATTTGATTAATTATGTGTATTGTTCTCCTGATATTATCATGTGTTTGACGTCCCTCTATAAAACCAGTCTGATCATCCTCTATCAGTTCTGTCAAGAATGTCTTTATTCGTTTACAGATAATTGTTGTATATATTTTATAATCCAAATTTAATAGAGATTGGCCTATAATTTCCGCATTGTTCCCTATCTTTTCCTGGCTTTAAAATAACTGAAATAATGGCTTCGTTCCATGATGGAGGTATTTTGTTGTTGTTTAATGTCCAATTAAATGACTTTAGGAGCTGTGGTGTGAGTTCTTCTATAAACAGTTTATAGAACTCAGACCTGTATCCCTCACTACCTGGTGATTTACCATTTTTTAGTGACTTAATCACATCTTTAATCTCTTGTGTTGTTATTTCTGCTGGTAGCGCTTCATTTTGTTGGTTTCCTATTGATGGCAAGTCCAATGTCTATAGAAATTTTTTTTAATATCCTTAGCATTTGTCTCTTCGGGTTGCGAGTATAGTTCTTGATAAAATTTATGGAATATTTCTTTGATGTTTTCTGGGATAACTGTTGATTTGTTTGTGATGGGGTCCTTAATCTTATATACATTATTCACTGTTTGTTGTTTTCTTAACCGTTTTAAGATAAGATAAGCCTTTATTAGTCCCACAATGGGGAAATTCCAGGATTGCAACAGCACAGGGATAGCAACACTCAGAGCAACAATCAGAAGGCAAAAAAAGCAAGCAAGAGCAGCTAATATACATATGTACATATTACTATAAAATATTTTGCCAACAGTTTTGTGGCCTTTGGCCCCGTTTCATAATATTTTTGTTTTAAATATCTATTTTTCTTTTCAGTTTCATCTATTAGTATTTCTTTTATCTTTATTTTTTCTTCCTTAATTTCTTGATATATTTTTGGGTCATTTGTGTTTTGATGTTTACGTTCTAATTCCCTCAGTCTCTCACATCTTTGTTTATATGATTCCAGTTTAGACTTTTTTGCTTTTCCTGATTCAACCTTTAATTTACCCCTTAACACGGCTTTTAGTGCATCCCATAGTATTGTTGGGTCCACTTCTCCATTATCATTCTCCTCGATATACTTATTTATGTTTAACTTTATTCTTTCTTTCATTTTCTCATCATTTAATAGTCCCACATTAAGTTTCCATGTTGTTTGTCATTCTCTATTGTTTAAATATATTTCCATGTATATAGGATTATGATCTGATATTTCTGCCCCTCCAATCCGACAATTTCTCACCCTGTGTCTGTCACCTTCATTCATAAGGAAGTAATCTATTCTAGAGTGTACTTTATGGACTGCTGAATAATGTGTATAGTCTTTTTCGAGTGGGTGCAGGTCCCTCCATATGTCTACCATACCCATTTCTGCCAGTGAGGTTCTTATGAACTTTGTTACATGTTTTTTTGTCTTCTTAATACTTGTTGTATCAACTTCATGATCCATGACAGCATTTAAGTCTCCTCCACAAATTAGGACTCCTTCACTGTGTGTTGCTATGAGATCAAACAGATGTTGAAAAAAGCCCTTGTCACTTTCTGGTGAAGCATAGATGTTCACTAATGTGATCTGCATACCATCTACTCTTCCCTTTACTATTGCGTATCTGCCTTCTTTATCCTGGATTTCTTGTTCACAGTCAAATTGTATTTTATTTGAAATTAGTATCATAACCCCCCTTTTAGTTCCTCCTTTAAATGAACAGTAATAGGAGTTCTTATAGCCAAATCTCTTTAATTTCTCTTGTTCTGTCTTGCTCAAATGTGTCTCTTGCATAAATATAATTTCGGCTTTTTCCTTCTTGAGTTTTCTTATTATTCTTTCCCTTTTAACAGGTGAGTTCAGACCATTCACGTTTAATGTCATTATCTTAAGATTTTTAACCATTTTCCTGTTTTTCCATTTTTTTAACTTGTGCTCCTAACCCTTTTAACAACAAAACTAACACATATATGGGTGTTTTTATTTATTAGGGGTCCAATGTGTGACATTAGTGGCAAAATTTAAAATTGATCAAATCTGCACATGAAATTGACTAATCACTATCCAATTGTGTCAGGTTTATGAAACTATTAACTATTTTTGTAACGGCATTCGCGTTCAGGAACTCTTGAGGATGAGCGCTCACTTCAACTACTTGTAAATGGAGACGTAAACAGGACACTCAGGCTTTTGTTTCCCCGTGTGCCAATGCACTTTGCAATGGCACACGTTTTACACGAAACAACTTCAACACTTCCAGTATTTTTCACGCATCAAAACTCATCAACAGCTACATTTTCATGACATATTAAGATGTGATAACGTGTATACATACCTTCAAATTCTCTCTGTTTGTTGGATAAGACGTAAAATCACAAAAGGCGTAAATGCGGGACACGGAAGTTTGGACCTTCGATAACTTCAATATAAAGTGACCAGGGTTAATCCTCTCCACATGGGTTGAGCACATCCGGGGTAGAGAAAATAAAAGTGCTTTCCCAGGGCGCTCACCTCGCCAGACGGGGCTGCGCGCGGCCGACCAAGACCGAAGACGTAAATTTTTTAAAGGACACCATATTCGATGTGTCATAAATGTTTGAGATTTTATTGAAATATTCTACATCTGAGCTTCACAAAGACTGATCTCCTTTTTACGTGTATGGTTTGGGATTTGAAAGGTGCAAAGTGAAAAGCATCAGCACTTCCTGTTTTCTGGTTACTTTACCAAATAACTTGCATGTTGCTGCGTAAATTTGGGGACACGGAAATATACGTCGTACGAGTAAATTTGCAGGGGTCGCCGTACAAAAACCATAGATCCGATCACATTGGGGAATGTTTTACTTTGAATTTGCATTACAACTCTGTTATCTGTTGCATTTTGAGTAGAAAGAGTTACTCAGAGATCACGTTACAGTACTTTGAAATTGATGCGATTTTCATGTCACACAAAAACTGGGAAAAATGAGGGGACACGACCAATAGTTTCGATTCTAACGGCAAAATCAATGATTTTTTTTAAAAATTGCAATGCAAGTCTGAAACTCTTTTATGCTCCCTTGCATATTATAAAAACGAAACCGACATCTGCAAATTACAGAAAAAGAGAGGGCGCTTGAAAGTCGGATACCCCTGATATAGTGCACTGCCCCCCCCCCCCAAAAAAAAAACAACCACCCATATATGAACAAAAACACATTAAACAACCTCAACCTCCGAACTCTGGGTCTTTCTTCTGCCCATTGGTCCCTGTTGGAGGGTGGAGGGAATGTCCTCACCAAGTGAGGGACCCTCCCTAGACCTATAGTTACTATCCAAGTAATAAACATTAGTCTAGAAATGTCCAACAAAAATCACTTTAACCTCTCCCAGTCGTTTATTTACCTCTCTTTTGCCCAGCCCTAGTTTTAAGCTTTTCCTGCAGTGAAACACTGAATCAGCGTTTGCTGAAAAACTAGCTAATTTGCTAGTCTAAAAACAAACGCATACAGGTACATCTCAAAAAATTAGAATATCATGAAAAAGTTCAATATTTTTGTCACTCATTTCAGAAATTGAAACCAATATATTATATAGAGTCATTACACAGAGAGTGATATATTTCAGGTGTTTATTTATTTTAATTTTGATGATTATGGCTCACAGCCCATGAAAACCCCAAATTCAGGTTCTCAAATAATTAGAATATTACATAAAATTAATTAAACAATAGTTTTTTAGTACAAATGTGGACTGACTGAAAAGTATGTCCATGTACACACTCAATACTTGGTTGGGGCTCCTTCTGGATTAATTACAGTATCAGTGTGGCGTGGCATGGAGGTGATCAGCCTGTGGCACTGCTGAGGTGTTACAGTATGAAGGTCCAGGTTGCTTTGATAGTGACCTTCAGCTCGTTTGCATTGTTGGGTCTGGTGTCTCTCATCTTCCTCTTGACAATACTCCATAGATTCTCTATGGGGTTTAGGTCAGGAGAGTTTACTGGCCAGTCAAACACAGTGATGCCATGGCCATTAAACCAGGTTTTGATACTTTTGGCAGTGTGTGTGTGTGGGGGGGTGCCAAGTCCTGCTGGAAAATGAAATCAGCTTCTCCATAAAGCTTGTCAGCAGAGAGAAGCATGAAGTGCTCTAAAATTTTGTGGTAGACGACTGCACTGACTTTGGTCTTGATAAAACACAGTGGACAAACACCAGCAGATGACCTCTGTTCAGATAAAAGTAAATTTTGCATTTCATTTGGAAATCAAAGTCCCAGAATGTGGAGAAAGAGTGGAGAGGCGCAGAATCTAAGTTGCTTGAGGTTTAGTGTGAAGTTTCCACAGTCAGGGATGATTTGAGGAACCACGTCATCTGCTGGTGTTGGTCCACTGTGTTTTATCAAAACCAAAGTCAGCTCAGTCGTCTACCAGGAAATTTTAGAGCACTTCACGCTTCCCTCTTCTGACAAGCTTTATGGAGAAGCTGATTTCATTTTCCAGCAGGACTTGGCACCCCCCCTCCCACACACACACACTGCCAAAAGTATCAAAACCTGGTTTAATGGCCATGGCATCACTGTGTTTGATTGGCCAGTAAACTCTCCTGACCTAAACCCCACAGAGAATCTATGGAGTATTGTCAAGAGGAAGATGAGACACCAGACCCAACAATGCAGACGAGCTGAAGGTCACTATCAAAGCAGCCTGGACCTTCATAACACCTCAGCAGTGCCACAGGCTGATCACCTCCATGCCACGCCACACTGATACAGTAATTAATCCAAAAGCAGCCCTAACCAAGTATTGTGTGTACATGGACATACTTTTCAGTCAGCCAACATTTCTATTAAAAAACTATTTTTTAAAAAAAATAATTTTATGTAATATTCTAATTTTTTGAGAACCTGAATTTGGGGTTTTCATGGGCTGTAAGCCATAATCATCAAAATTAAAATAAACACTTGAAATATATCACTCAGTGTGTAATGAATCTATATAATATATGGGTTTCACTTTCTGAAATGCATGCCAAAAAATTTTGAACTTTTTCACGATATTCTAATTTTTTGAGATGTAATCGGTGTTGGGAGCAACGTGTTACAAAGTAATGCATTACTGTAACGCCACTACTTTTGCAGTAATGTGCTGTGTAACGAAATTAGTTCAAAAATTCAGCGATGCGTTACAGTTACTGAAATTTGATCAGATGCATTACACGTTACTCATTTTATTAATATGGATAGATATTTTTAACTCAAATAAATACAAACTGACCCTACGTAGCTGACACAGCCGTCAGTCAACATGACCTGTTGCAAAGAGCCTCTTCACTACTGAGCAGAGGAAAAGATGAAGCTACTTTGTTTTTGTGGAAATGGACAGATTATTTTTCCTTTGTCGCAGTTAAGGACAAAAGCATATTAGTGGGTTGCAAGCTAAAGTGCCGGTTGAGACCTATTGCAATCTTCAGAAGCGCCTGAAAACAGCAGCAAGTTCCGACAAAGCTAGTGCTAAGTAACAGATAGCTATGCTAACAACACTGTGAAGTGGATCTACTGTATTCTGAACAGCTACAGCTGGATTTCAGGCACATGTATGCATCTGGACAGTTTGTGACCCAGCAAGAACTAAATCGACTGATTGCCAGATACGTTGTGATCCACTGAAGTTAACACATTTACTTGGTACCTGGATAAAGATTATTCAAAAATGGATTTTGATCTCCAAAAGGAATTTGAGGGACTGGATCATGTCTCTGTCACAGCAGACATTTGGACTGTGGATAATGGACATTAAATCCATATCATAAAGGAAAGCTAAAACATGGACAGCTTGATGCAATGTTGCCAACTCACTCTTTTGGAATGATTCTCACTCTTTTCCCTCCCTCTCACTCCACAAACCCTGTTTTTCACTCCGAAATGAGGAAATTACTGGCAATGTCGTGTTGATTTTCTTCAGATTTTTCACACAATAAGAGCTGTCAAGGCAGGATAAAGCAGACTGAACATGTTCTAAAAGTTGTCTGAAACAGTCTGTTTTCAGCCTCATATTAATAAGCCCATAATGTAATCATTAATTAAATTATCTTGCTATGTGTTCAAGATGATTTAAGTATGCATTTAAAAGTAACGTGAAAGTTACTTTTATCATGCAGTAACTGGTAAAGTAACTCAGTTACTTTGGAAAAAAACTAGTAACTATAATTAGTTACTATTTTTTTATAAAGCAGACTGAACATGTTCTAAAAGTTGTCTGAAACAGTCTGTTTTCAGCCTCATATTAATAAGCCCATAATGTAATCATTAATTAAATTATCTTGCTATGTGTTCAAGATGATTTAAGTATGCATTTAAAAGTAACGTGAAAGTTACTTTTATCATGCAGTAACTGGTAAAGTAACTCAGTTACTTTGGAAAAGAACTAGTAACTATAATTAGTTACTATTTTTTAGTAACTTGCCCAACACTGCACATAAGTTAATGAGCAATAGCCCTCTTAATGTATCTCAGGTTTTTATCTAGTCCTCAAGACCAGGGGGCTGAGATGTGCCAAGATCTTGTGTGTGTTTCATGCTGCCTGCTGGGAATAACTGCAGAGTGACTCTGCACTGCTGCAGGGATGCAGATAGCCAGCCTTAACCCTTCTGTCTCCTGTCGTCTCTCTTTAACCACAGAAAACAAGAAAAATGGCCGCCTTTACAAAGGTCTCCTTTACTGTTCTTTGTCATGTTGTGTTTGTGTGTTACGTAACACCTCCTTCCCCTCTCTTTTGCCCATTATCTGTCTTTTCTTGCATTTGTGTAGTTTTCCAAAGCTGAAAAACCACCCAACTTCATTTATTCAGCTCATGTCCTCCCTTCATTTAGGCTGGTTTCTGTCAGTTGAACTTTGAAATACGGAGATAGATAGATAGATAGATGTACTTTATTGAATGCCAATTAGTTCAGAGTTTTCAAGTTTTTTAAAGAACACATACAGCATTCAGTCTCCACATACCAACATCCTTTGGATGACTAACAGATTCCAACCTTATAAAGCTGCTGTGACATTAATTATCTCAAAGCAAACTTTCTCAAATTCTTTAATTTGCATTTGATTTGAATTTGTTTCGATTTTACATATTGAAACCTCATGTTTTTGTTGTTGTTGTTGTTTTAGCTCAACCCAAAAAATCCTGTTTAGCAGCAAATCACTGCTCTGAAGAGCTTTCTGATCCTCGTTGCCAGCCAAGACATCCTTTTTTGACACACAGCTGTATGCAAAAATTTGGGCACACCTTGACAAAAAGTACAATTAAAAGATTTTTTTTTAAAAAATTGGTGTGTATAATTAAGTCTGTCAGGTGCCAAAACTTTGCACTTCCACAGATGTGTGTTTATTATTTTGTTTGTTCAGTTTATGAAATCAAAATATCTGTGCATTAAAGTTTGCCGGCAATATTGTAATTTTCTTCCCCATATCCTACAGAGATTGTATTTACATATTTTCAGTTAAGAAAATATGGATGGGGTGGCCAAATTTTTGTGCCATTGGTTCCTACTACCACATAGATATTGCGATAAAAGTCAGTGTTATGCAGTCATGTACAGTGGGGCAAAAAAGTATTTAGTCAGCCACCAATTGTACAAGTTCTCCCACTTAAAAGGTGAGAGAGGTCTCCAATTTTCATCATAGGTACAGTATACCTCAACTATGAAAGACAAAATGAGAAAAAAAATCCAGAAAATCACATTGTCTGATTTTTAAAGAATTTATTTGCAAATTATGGTGGAAAATAAGTATTTGGTCACCTACAAACAAGCAAGATTTCTGGCTCTCACAGACCTGTAACTTCTTCTTTAAGAGGCTCCTCTGTCCTCCACTCGTTACCTGTATTAATGGCACCTGTTTGAACTCGTTATCAGTATAAAAGACACCTGTCCACAACCCCAAACAGTCAGACTTCAAACTCCACTATGGCCAAGAACAAAGAGCTGTCTAAAGGACACCAGAAACAAAATTGTAGACCTGCACCAGGCTGGGAAGACTGAATCTGCAATAGGTAAGCAGCTTGGTGTGAAGAAATCAACTGTGGGAGCAATTATTAGAAAATGGAAGACATACAAGACCACTGATATTCTCCCTCGATCTGGGGCTCCATGTAAGATCTCACCCCGTGGGGTCAAAATGATCATGAGAACGGTGAGCAAAAATCCCAGAACCACACAGGGGGACCTAGTGAATGACCTGCAGAGAGCTGGGACCAAAGTAACAAAGGCTACCATCAGTAACACACTACGCCGCCAGGGACTCAAATCCTGCAGTGCCAGACGTGTCCCCCTGCTTAAGCCAGTTCATGTCCAGGCCTGTCTGAAGTTTGCTAGAGAGCATTTGGATGATCCAGAAGAGGATTGGGAGAATGTCATATGGTCAGATGAAACCAAAATAGAACTTTTTGGTGAAAACTCAACTTGTCATGTTTGGAGGAGAAAGAACACCATATCTACTGTGAAGCATGGGGGTGGAAACATCATGCTTTGGGGCTGTTTTTCTGCAAAGGGACCAGGACGACTGATCCGTGTAAAGGAAAGAATGAATGGGGCCATGTATCGTGAGATTTTGAGTGAAAACCTCCTTCCACCAGCAAGGGCATTGAAGATGAAACGTGGCTGGGTCTTTCAGCATGACAATGATCCCAAACACACTGCCCGGGCAACGAAGGAGTGGCTTCGTAAGAAGCATTTCAAGGTCCTGGAGTGACCTAGCCAGTCTCCAGATCTCAACCCCATAGAAAATCTTTGGAGGGAGTTGAAAGTCTGTGTTGCCCAGCGACAGCCCCTAAACATCACTGCTCTAGAGGACATCTTGTATGGAGGAATGGGCCAAAATACCAGCAACAGTGTGTGAAAACCTTGTGAAGACTTACAGAAAACGTTTGACCTCTGTCATTGCCAACAAAGGGTATACATATAACAGAGTATTGAGATAAACTTTTGTTATTGACCAAATACTTATTTTCCACCATAATTTGCAAATAAATTCTTTAAAAATCAGACAATGTGATTTTCTGGATTTTTTTTTTCTCATTTTGTCTCTCATAGTTGAGGTATACCTATGATGAAAATTGGAGACCTCTCTCATCTTTAAAGTGGGAGAACGTGCACAATTGGTGGCTGACTAAATACTTTTTTACCCCACTGTAATTAATAATTGATGCATCTTGGTTTTTTTTTTTGTGTAGGCATTGATGGAGATGAATGGGGTAAATTCCTCCACACCAAAAACAAGGTAAACTTGCCCATTCAGTCCCCTTTTGTTTTTTAGAAAACATTCACTGGAGGCTTGCTTTTGTTTAATGAAAAATTCTCAATGGACGCCTGCAGGGTTTTATTATTTAAAGTGTTGTTATATGATAATTTACAATTTTCCATTAACTTCTGTTGATTTACTGACACATCTGGATGAGATGCATGATGGTGTTTTCTGGGTTTGGAACAATGATGAAATCAGGCTCACGCCCTCTCTATTGCTGAAAATATTTGTGGCTGTAGGGTAAATGTGCTCCACAGAAGCCCTCATGATGAGCTGATAACCTCATGATGCTTAACAGGATTTTCTTTTTAGATTTATTTATAAACTTGCACTGATGTTGCTTCATTTCGAATATCCTAAATTAAAATGGCCTTTCAGATCTACACAGACTTTGAGGAGATCAGACAGGAAATTGAAGCAGAAACTGATAGAATATCTGGCATCAACAAGGTATGTCCATTACACTCAATAAGGACATAAAAAGTGTTTTAAAAGCTGCATAAACTTGGCATATATTTCATTCTAGGGTATTAGTGATGAACCCATTCACCTGAAAATTTTCTCACCACATGCTGTGAACCTGACATTAGTGGATCTTCCAGGCATCACAAAGGTAAGATGAGTTTCATGTTTTGCTTAGCTAAGCTCCTAAGTTTTTGAGCAAAAAATAAAGTAAAATTTAATTTATTAATGGGCAGCGCGGTGGAAGAGTGGTTTGCACTGTGGCAGCACAGCAACTCACCCTTGGCTGGGGGATCCTGGGTTCGATCCCAGCCCCCAACCAACAGTGATCTGTGTGGAGTTTGCGTGTTCTCCCCGTGTCTGCGTGGGTTTACTCTGGGATTTCTCCGGTTTCCTCCCACATGCCAAAAACATGCAGGTTAGGTTAATTGGCATCAACTGGGGATTCTAAATTGTCCTTAGGTATGACTGTGAGAGTGAATGGTAGTCTGTCTCTCTGTGTTGGCCCTGCGGTGGACTGGCGATCTGTCCAGGGTGTACCCTGCCTCTCGCCCAAAGATGCTGGGATAGGCTCCCCCCGGCAACCTGAAAAGGATTAAGGAAATGAATACAGATGTGAATTAACCAAAACTAGATGAAAAGCAGATATTGACTATGATTTATTGATTGAAATGCTGGGTAGATAACTGTGACACACTTAAAGATGTACACTGAATAGCAGCCAATAAAAAAAATACAAATGCTACCTTTTCCTCTGAGGCCATTCTTGCATTTGTTCCTATTATTTCCAATTCTTTTAATGATTTTTATCAGGGCATTATTTTCTATTATTGCAGTTTTGATTTTTCACTTTAATCAATAATGAACTTTTAAAATATTATTATTTCTACTGCTACTCCTACCTTTAGCAGATTTTGGCAGATTTTAATTATTTATGGTTTGTATTAGCCTGTTAAAATTAATATTGGTTACAAAATATAACTTTATGTACTGTATTCTGTAATAAATCATATCTGGTGGGTCTTAAGAGCTGTCCACATAAAGCACTATAAAGATAACAATAGCTATAAAATTAGAGTTTTAAAAATTATTCTAATTCAGGTGGATGGCAGAGTCCACTTATCCACGTTGTCCCAGGTGGGCCGTATGGCTGTAAAAATTTCATTAGCTATAGAAATGGCAGAGTCCACACTACAACAATAGCCAAAATGAAAGTGGCAGACGATATTGGGATTACTTTCAGAGCGAATTTATGAATGATGAACATTTTCAGCCAATCAGAAAACATCCGGTCATCACCTTCACCTATTTTGACAGCAGGGCTGGAATAAATGACAGAGGCTGGAAACATTTATCTACCTGCTTTCAGACAGGTCGTTAAGTGTGTAGCAGGGGGAGGATGAGGAGGAGAAATGATTGGATGCATTAAGTTGCCCTCTGAACCAGCTCTATTCATATCCAAGTTGAAATGATTGTTATTATTACTATTAGGCTTTGTACTATGTGCTCACTTCTTCCTGTGTGAGTCCAAGGAAGCTCTGGAGCAGGGAGAATAATCAGCTGAAAATTAAAAGAAAACCCCACACACTCTTGCTTTTCTTCTTAATTTTTTCTTTGCCCAAGGAGCAGGTATAGTTTAAAAAAATCCTTTAAAGCTGGGTTTATGCTTCAACTTTGCTCAACCCCAAGGCTTGTGTGGCAAAAACTACATCATCGTCTCCAGTCCACGAGTCTCCGCGGCTGACCGTGTGTAGCCAAAATTTTGTGACCACATTGCCTGGGCATGTTGACTATGCGTGCGCAAGATTGAACCTCCCATTCAAGAGGCGGCGCTACCGACACAGCATACAAAGTCTAAGGAGATGAAGAAGATTAAGAGGAAGATGAAAATAAACATGCATGAATCATTTTGCAGCAGCAGCTTGAGCTGAGAAGAGCAATGAAAAAGGGTAATTCGAGGAGCTTAACAGCAAATGGAATCAATATTTGAGAAGCTGTGTGAAGAAATCCACCGTTATCGGCACTTGTACAATTCATCCTTAAAACAAAACAAGAACACTTCAGCCTATTGGCGCTACCTATAGGGCCGGGGTAAAACTACAAATGATTATTATGCACATGCATCGAATGCTTGACCTAGTAGATGGAAAAAAAAATGTGTACACACACACAAAACCGCGTGCACACCAGCCTCGTCCAAAGCACCAGAGCGGTGGTGTAGCGTAAACAAACATTAAGATTCTGTGATTGCAGCTGCGGCATAGACAGTCTCATCCTGCTGCAGGAGAGCCATAGGTGTGGTGCAGTGCGAATCCGGTGTCTGGAATGTGCAGCTCTTGTTTGATTCTGCTGTCACAGAACGATGTCGTTCAGCAGTGTGGACGCTCACATCTTTATAATAATTAATTAATATCATTACCTTTATCATCGTCGGTGTGGACAGACCTTTACTGTCCTCACTTCACTTTTTGATGTTGATCATTTAAAACCTATTTCAAAGTCTAAAAATTAATTTGTTAAACTCTGGAATTGCTTTCATAGTTTAAAGTCTGTGTGTACTTGTTAAAACAGGTACCAGTGGGAGACCAGCCCAAAGATATAGAAATCCAGATTAGAGAACTGATTTTCAAGTACATCCTCAACCCCAACTCCATTATCCTGGCCGTCACTGCTGCCAACACAGACATGGCGACCTCAGAGGCTCTCAAGGTGGCCCGGGAGGTGGACCCCGATGGTGAGCATGATTATGGTTTCGTTTCGGTTTTTGAATTTAATTTTTTTTTTTCTCTTGTTGATTATGTTGATAGCATCATCAGTAGGTGGTTTTATAGTTTGTTACTAAAGTTTATCTTTCTGTGTTTAGGCAGGAGAACATTAGCAGTGGTGACCAAGTTAGACCTGATGGATGCCGGTACAGATGCTATGGATATCCTGATGGGCAGAGTCATTCCGGTCAAGCTGGGTATCATTGGGATCATAAACAGGTATCACTTCATGCTGGAAATAAAGCTGCATTGTGTGCAGCTGTGACAAAAGAGAATGCTTCATTATAAAGTAGTACAGCACATCTAGACTAAACAATCAGTACTTTTGTTTGTACTTGTTCACAGGAGTCAGTTGGATATCAATCAGAAAAAAGCTGTGGCAGATTCTATTCGTGATGAATATGCATTTCTACAAAAGAAGTATCCCTCCCTCGCAAACAGAAATGGAACTAAATATCTGGCTAGAACATTGAACAGGTATAGCATGTTTTTACAGTCATTGTTTGTGTATTTAACCGAGCAGTGATCTCTAATCTAGTGATCTGTTGGCTTATAGCAGCTTTCACTCTTAAATTCTGTGATATTGCCATAGGTTGCTTATGCACCATATCAGAGACTGCCTTCCGGAGCTCAAGACACGGATCAATGTGCTGGTGGCACAGTACCAATCTTTACTCAGTAGCTATGGTGAGCCTGTCGAGGACAAGAGCGCCACGTTGCTGCAGCTTATCACCAAGTTTGCTGCAGAGTACTGCAACACCATAGAGGGCACGGCCAAGTACATTGAGACTGCTGAACTGTGAGTTTCACAACTCCCCTGCATCTACTTATTTACACCACTTAGGTGTGCTATAATCATACTTCAGAACTGAAAAGTCTTACCTGTATGATGTGGTGACATTTTCAATTTTCAGATGTGGTGGAGCAAGAATTTGTTATATATTCCATGAGACGTTTGGTCGCACGTTGGAATCCGTTGATCCGCTGGGTGGTCTGACAACCATCGATGTGCTCACAGCAATCAGAAATGCAACAGTGGGTTTTATGTCCCTGCTCCACGATTGTCACTGTCTTAATTGGCAGCTGTTTGGAGGCTTACAGATGATTGTTAAAATTTTCCTTTGACAGGGCCCAAGGCCAGCATTGTTTGTACCTGAGGTTTCCTTCGAGCTGCTGGTGAAACGTCAGGTCAAACGTCTGGAAGAGCCCAGTCTGCGTTGTGTGGAGCTGGTTCATGAGGAGATGCAGAGGATCATCCAGCATTGTAGCAACTACAGCACACAGGCAAAAACAAACACTGCAAACCACAGATGACAAAAACACAAAGCTATGCTGTAAATGTACAGTACTTAGACATCTAATGCCTTTTATGGTTGTTTGACTCTGCAGGAACTGCTGAGGTTTCCAAAGCTCCACGATGCCATAGTAGAAGTGGTCACCTCCCTCCTCAGAAAAAGACTCCCAATCACGAATGAAATGGTCAGCACCTGCTGCTAAGTATTTTTTTGGGGGAAGTTAAAGTCCGGCCCGTAATAGACAGATTTTTCTTGATGTATTTTTAGGTTCATAACCTGGTTGCCATCGAGTTGGCCTATATCAACACCAAACACCCTGACTTTGCTGATGCCTGTAGCCTAATGAACAATAACCTAGAAGTAAGGGATGAACTTCTCATCTGACACTATCTGAGTTCTTTTTACGTGGAACCTGGATTCTGAAACAAGAAAAAGTTCTGTTCTGCTATCTTTGATATGATCCATTAAAAAAACAAACTTTTGAATTTGTAGGAGCAGAGACGCAGCAGACTGAGAGACCTGCCTGCTGCTGTTCCTCGAGACAAGGTATGTTTCATCTTTGAGTCCACTCCACCTAATTCTTCTAAGAGTCGTTACCATGTTTTTCATGAATATTACACATGTTCAGTCTCGTCACACCATACACATACTGTACAGTTGGCTGACTTCAGATTACTCTACTTGTAGCGCCTTTCGTCCTCTTCCTTGTCTTTCTGTAGTCCCTTAAAGGCCCAGGCGGGCAGTCTCTCTCCCCCACTAAAACCCCTCCCCTTGACGGTGAGGCTTTGAAGGTGTGTCTCATTCACTTATGGAATGTGTGTCCATCCGCATTTCAAGTACCTCCAGTTTTTCCTCTTTATTTTAACTCACCTTCTCCTCATTTGGTTTTTCTTCTAAGTTTCATGCAAGAGTTCTAGGGGCAGTTTGCACTAACCTGAATTTTTGTCCATTTGTTCTGAATGCCTGCTGCTCTGATAGAAGAAAAAAACACAGCAGAACCCCAGATTCAAACACTTACTAGTCGTGGTAGTGTGCTCAACATAAAGGGAATGTGAAGTCAATGATGGGTAGCATAATTTTATAATATAAAAGTCTGTGATGGACAAAACCAAACTGTACTGGCATTACTGTGACAAATCACTGACCAGTATGAGACAAATTGCTGTAGAGAAGACTGTTGTGCCATCTAATGGCAGCACTTTGGATCACACTATTGCCTCACACTGAAAGGGTCTGATGTTGAGCCAAGGTTCAAACCCAGGTCAAGCCCATCCGTGTGATGTTTGCATGTCCCACAGGGTGCTCCCGTTTCCTCCCACAAACATGCTTTTTCTTGTCTTATCCTCTTCAGTCTTTGTAGGTCATTGACCTATTACTGATTTTCACTTCTTACATTTCACTTCTTATTGACATTGTCTTGAATGGCAGCAGCTATTCCACTTGTAGCTAAGAAAAATAAATTTTTGTTCTACTGTGCACGCTGGGCTATGAAAAGACAGAATGGCAATAAAGCTGGTTTCACTACTTAAATCCTAAACCCTATTATAAAAGTTATGCACACTACTTAAGAGATATAAATGTTTAAATGTTTGTATAGTATGAGCTTCTTCGCTGTGAAGTCAAAGAACAGCTCATGCATGGTAATATTTAAAAACTTTATTACACGTTTGCATGTTTTAAAGTAGTTGATTAGCCTTCTTTTTTTCTGACACATTTCCAGGGTTTGTGGGTATCTGTGATGCATCCTCATCTCTCTTTCTGTCTCTCTTTCTCTACCCCGTAGGCATCAGCTAGTGCCTCTCAAAGCTCTTATGTTAGCGATCAAACAGATGGTGGGACAGGCATCTGGAGGGGTATGTTGAGGAAGGGTGAGGAGGGGACGCCTGGTGACAAGGCCGTCCCCCAGCCCCCTCCACCTGCGAGTCCCCAGAAAGGTCACGCCGTTAACCTGCTAGATGTGGTGGGTACTCTGCATTTTTATACACAAGATTAAGCATTCAAGTGTCACTATGCAACTTTCTTGTTTTGGGTAGGAACAATGAAAAGACTACAGCTATGGTGACAATGACCGCAGTCCCAACAGCCAATCATGGGATGCTTTGTTATTGGTGGCTAAAGCTGTGCCATGTGATTGGCTGATGGGACTAAGGAAGTCATAATCACCATGGTTGTAGTCCTTTCAGTGTTCCTTCCAAGAACAAAGCTGTTGCCAGGGATGAGAATCCTCCTCGGATCCGCGGAATTCCTCGGATTTGATCATGTCTAGGGTCATTCTCGTGAATCGTCTAAATTCGAGGAGAAAATTTTAGGGGGGGAAGGGGGGGTTGGAGGTCTGTTATGAGCGGTGAGTCGTATTTTCGATCGGCTGCTCAAATCCACCATGCAGAACGCGCTACTCAGCGAGATCAGTAATGTAATGTAACAAGGCCACTGATTGGCTGATACTTATTGAAGCAACCAATCGGCGATTTTGTTATTCCTTTGTCATATCCAACAGGCGGAGCGAAATGCAAATGGCGGACAGTTCAATCAACTGAGTTTTCCCGATTTCGTGAAAATGGTGAACCTAAAACTCACGAAAGACAACAAAGCAAGAATTTTAGAAATCGACAAAGGGATAAGGAACAAGTTTCGTTGGGAATGGCTCGAAAAAACTGTGTCAATGACTGTAAAGATCGGTAAAAATACCGAAGTTGTGGTTGAAAAAATGGCCAACTTCATAGCGAAATGCGAAGTACCAGGGAAAGCCCAGTGTGTTTATTGCAACGATTTCTTGAGTTATGGATCTCATGGTTGTGTTGCCTTAGTTGAACACTGTTCAAAACAGAAACATCTAAAAATTGTGGCTACAAGAGATCGAACTACTCGCTCGTGCTGCGTTCAAAACGATCAATGGACACGGTCAAATTCAGATGCCAGTCAATCAAAGTTCATCACAGTCGGCCCCGATTACAGCAATTAGTGATTGGAAAACACATTCCGAGGTAAGATTTTTTTCTCGTTATAAGTAATGTACTTGAGAATTTTCGCGTAATGAATTTGTTATGAAATAGCATGTGTAAGTTGTGACGTCATGCCTGTTTTGAAACACTAATTGCATTTGAATGCTGATTATCGATTGTTAATAGATAAATGTTATTACCTCCGCCAAGGAGGTTATGTTTTCATCGGCGTTGGTTTGTTTGTCTGTTTGTTTGTTTGTTTGTTAGCAAGATAACTCAAAAAGTTATGGACGGATTTTCATGAAATTTTCAGAGATTGTCAGAAATGGAGTATCCTACAGATGATTAGATTTTGGTGGTGATCCGGATCACCGTCCACAAGAAAACCGCCATTACGCAAAATGCGATTTTCGTGAATAACTACTGAACCACTAATCCTATCATTGTGAATCCAATTGCTAGTCATATGTTTTCATGGTCAAGGAATCTGAAAACGTACACACAAACACTGTATGGGGGGAACTGTGACGCTTGGCGGAGGTCTGCGCTCTCCGAGTGCTTTTCTAGTTACATATTTTCTCACAATTTGAAATGCAGTCTAAGAATTTTGAATATAATTTATCATTTTTTGTTTCACTAGGAGGATTTACATAATGCATGTGTAAGTTTTTTGTCATGGGTGGTGATTGGTTGCCTTTCCTAAGATATCTTTGCTTTTATTAGTAAACATAATTTCTTCATGGTCATTGCATAAAAATATTAAACCTCTTTTAGGTTTTACTTACTTTCTTAGATTATCTTTCAAATATTAAAATATACTAATATGCAACTTTTTTATATTCCTAGTAACACTAACAAATGCACACATTAATAAATCAAAATGTTTGCAGAATGTCAGTATATTTTAATAAATGGGTGATGGACTTGGTGATGGAATTTTGTTAATATTTATAATTTATTTTACTTGGTTAAATTATTTTGTCTGTTCTAGAACTATGTAAATGTAATTCTGTCAGTTCTAAACATATTAAATAGTAGTAAAATATAATTTAGTATTATTACATCAACATACCATTCAGATATCATAAATTTACACGTGATGCAGCAGCAGATTAAAAAAGTAAACTATAAATGCGTTTGTACTTACTTCTAACTTTAAATATAAGACCACATTTGAGCATTCTAAAACACCAGATTTCGTTAGCTGCGGGGCCTGTGTCCCCCAAGACCCCCGGCTTAGTTTCCTCTTTTTTTCCCAAACCCCATTCTCATCCCTGTGTTGCAGGCCCACTCAAGCTGTGGGGGAAGTGGCAGTCACCTGGTCCTCACCTGGTTGATGCTCCTTCAAAGTAATTTTGTAAACATTATTTTAAGGTGGAAAAACTTGCATAGCGTTGCTTTAACTTAGTTTTAACAGCAATATCCTGAAGAGAAAGCTACGGAAAATAGTTAAATGAATTTCCCTTGAGTGGGGTCTATCTGTCTGTCTGTCTGTCATAACTGAATTGTCAACATTATTTCTGCACTTGTGTGTATAGTTTCATCCCAGTTCCAACATTAACATGCTGATTTGATGCCTTGTCATTGCTAGCCTGTTCCAGTGTCCAGGAAGTTGTCTGCTCGGGAGCAGAGGGACTGTGAGATCATCGAGAGACTTATCAAGTCGTACTTCCTCATTGTTCGTAAAAACATCCAAGACAGGTAAACTTGCCCCTTAGCCTTTTCATCCGACATTTAATGATATTCATGTTCCTTACACATTATTGCGTTTGGGCTCAGCGTACCGAAAGCTGTGATGCATTTCCTGGTGAACCATGTGAAGGACTGCCTGCAGAGTGAGCTGGTGGGTCAGTTATACAAGACGTCCCTGCTGAACGACCTGCTGATAGAGTCTGAAGACATGGCTCAGAGACGCACTGAAGCTGCTGACATGCTCAAGGTGACAAATGCATCATGTCTCACTATAGATATCAAAGCACAAACCAGTATCAGCCATATTACTGATTTGATTTTTTTTAAACACATTTTTTAATATTCATTTTTCCTGTCACAAAATGCATCGCCGAGCACAACATAGTAGAATTAATCTAAAAGTATGCTCCCCCCCCCCCCCCACTTTTCATTTGCCTCCATACTAGTGCCAAATTCCCTTCTTTCTTATGATAGTTTCAAAGAAAAAATCTTAACAACTTTGTTTACATTCAGTAAAATGAAAACACCTTTACATTTTGTTTAGAATGAGCTCATTTTGGGGCATCCAGTTGCCTCATGATTTACGGCACATGCCACTGAACTGCAGTGATCCCTAGTTTAAATTTTTCTGGTATTTCTTTCCCTGCTCTTCACCCCATTTCCCATCTCTCTCTCTCTCTCTCTCTCCACTGTGACCATTTATTTAGCCTGTGTGAACACAATAACCAACCAACCACTGTTTTCACTAGATGTGGGAATTGCGAGGGACCTCACAATATGATACATACAATGATACTTGGGTCACGGTGCAGTACTATGACGATATTAGGATTCCTTAAGTACTGCGATACCGTATATTATTTATATAATTAATGAAAGATTCATATGTGTGAGCGTCAAGAATTGAGATACTATGTCGAATCAGTCTTTGGCTCCACCCTTAGCACCATCTAATGGATTGAAAAATGAAATAGTTTTTATTACTCTGGTAGCTAAATAGCTAAGTTTGTAACATTTAATAATTGTTTAATGAAGTATCACGGTACTGTATCATGTCTGCAACATGTTGACCTCTTGTAAAAGAAATTCAAATCTCAGTGAGACTAAAGGTTCAATAAAGGTTAAAGAAGTTCTTTATAATATGAAACATGTTTTTAAAAATTGTACTTGGTGTTTTAAAACCCCCTACCCCAATTTATATCCCTTTTATCATCCTTTTGTCTAGGCATTGCAGAAAGCCAGCCAGGTGATCGCAGAGATCAGAGAAACCCACCTGTGGTGAGGGCGGCCCTTCTTCAGCAGGCTGTCTTCCTCTGCTGGACGCTGATCTTCAAATGGACCATCCACCCACCATCCAACACCTACGGCGAATCTCTCTGCACCTCAGTGTTGTTGAGACAACTTGAAAATGCACTGGTGTCGATATGTTGATATTGAAACAAAGATTTCATGTTCCTCAAGATCCATCAGGATTTAGGACTTTGACTTCTTCACCATAGTCGTCACACTTCCTCCTGTCATAGATTATTATATTTTTCTTATTGTAATTAAACAGTAAATATTGTGATTATATCCATCACCGCTGCGTGGAGTCTTGCCTGAGGAAGACAAGCTCATAATGTAGATTTCAAATAAAAGTGGAGAATCATATTCCATTACATGTCTGTTTATTAGATGTTGATACAGCAATGTTTTCCAAAGAAATGTGCTTGACCTTTTATTGCTCATGTTTTGTGTTAATAATAGCACCTTATTGCACACACAAAATGATACGTTGACACAATTTGTAGCATTTAGGCAGCAAACGAAGTGTAGTCACTATTTTTTTAATTTTTATTGATACCATAATAATTGACATGTAACAGAACACTGAACTCATGCACTGTGGAGAAGTCTGACAGGCACTGGTGTCACAGTCTGTCTTCACTCAGTCTTCCAGTAGCTTTACCTCAGCCGGCCACTCATCTTGCCTTTCCCACGACCTTTGGCACTGAAATGGTGTAAGAAGAGCACAACCGATAGTGAGCATGACCCAAGATGGTTTGACTTATTTTATTATATATTTTATACTTACCTCTGGTGGTCTTGAATTCTTGCACGAAGCTGATTAATCTGTAACACATAAATCATATTAACCATTTTGGAGAACACAGGGAAGTCATAAAAGCACTAGTGAGTTTACAGGGGGGGAAAAAATCTGAAATAGGTGAGTATCAAGGTAAATGACGTTCACTTATGCTTTTTTTCCTCGTCCCTAGATGACCAAAGTGCTTTACAGATCCTGCTATCTACCCATTCACACACACACATTCACACACCGATGGTGGCAGAGCTGCCATGCAAGGCACTGGCCTGACCCACCAGGAGCAACTCAGGGTTCGGTGTCTTACTCAAGGACATTTCAACATGTAGACCACAGAGAGCAGGAATTGAACCAATGACCCCTTGATCAGAGGTTGACCACACTCTATGCCTGCACCACAGCCGTCCCTAGGTCACAAGGTTATCCACACTAACTGAAGGAAAAAATTATACTGGTGTAGAGGGTGTAAGGAAAGGATGTGGAGGCGAGGCACGAGCGTAGGTCGACACAGGTTCTTTATTGACCCTCTTGTAGAAGAGCTTGGAATAACGAGGCGATGTGAGTTATAAACCAAAGTTTATTATCAGCTTCGCTCCTCTAACAAGTATCATCTAGTGCAGCAGCAGCAGAAGTAAGAGAGCGAACACATTCGGCTCTACATACTTATACTCAAACATAACAAAAGACATGCATATCAAAGCTGACATCCCTCATTATCTTAATCCCCCTCCTTTGTCTTCGTACCCCTCCACCTGGCCCTGGGAGGTCAGGGCGACCTATCTGGTCTCCACCGCAGCGCCTCGGATGCTCTTTGATCTTCACTGGCGGTTGAGACCTTTTGTCCTGTTCTGAGGTGTGAAGTCGCTTTACATATGTAATCACCAAACATTCTCACATGCTTATACATATGTAGGTTATGGGATATATGATTAATATAGACCACAGCCCCCCCAAACGACTAAGAAAAGAACAATAGAAAAATTCACAGTTTAAGATAATTATTATGACATACTAACTGCTACACCTCTTGACAAGGAAGAAACTTTCCAGCAGCTATGCTCCTGTAGAGAATTCAGTGGTAAACATAACAGCATAGTAATATCACAAGTCAGTCTTAAGCTGTTACAGCACATTTAGTGAACAACTTTTGAGTAGTTTGCATCAGTCCCTGTGCCGTCTGGGTTTAAATCTTCTCCCGAATCTGCTGTGGGTCCGCTTGGGCGTCCTGGTGGGACCTTCCTGTAAGGAATCTGCAGCTTGGGGAGGAGAGTGATTATTTGTTCCCTGCAGGGGGGCTGAGTCTTTTCTCTTGGGGGGTCTACCCCGCCGAGGTGCTCTCGCCAACCGTGCAGGCTCGTCTCTCAACAAGAAGGCAGGTTTAAGTCTGTCAATGCTGACCGTTTCTTTTCTGTCCCCTAAATCAAGCACAAAATGCTTATCACCAGGTTCCAGCACTCTGAATGGTCCATCGTATGGTGGGCGGAAGGTTGGTTTTAAAGCTTCATGCCTAACAAAAACGAATTCAGCGTTTTTTAAAGCTTGGGGAACAAAAACCCGCGGAAAAGAGTGATGTGCCGGTCCGGGGAGAGTGTCAGGGCCGTTGCTGCCTAAAAACATCGGGGCTGGAAGATGCCCTGGCTCTGGGTTCTCTGGTAAAAATTCACCTGGGAGCCTGAGAGGTTGTGCAAAAACTAATTCTGCTGGGGAGGCGTCTAGATCCTCTTTAGGCGCAGCACGCAACCCTAATAAAACCCAGGGGAGTTTATTTACCCAATTTGTATCCGTTAGTGAGGCTCTGAGGGCGGCCTTTAAGGATCTGTGAAAACGCTCGCATAACCCATTAGCCTGAGGGTGATAAGCGGTGGTGCGGTGAATTGTCGCTCCTAAGCTGCTGGCCATGGCTGACCACAGCTCCGAGACAAATTGAGGCCCCCTATCAGACGTGATGTCCGATGGGACGCTGAAACGTGCCACCCAGTTTGTCAAAAAAACGCGAGCGACTTCCTCCGCTGTGGTTGATGCCAGAGGGACCGCCTCAGGCCAGCGCGTAGTACGATCTATCATTGTTAACAGATGTGTGAAACCTTGGGAGGAAGGTAGTGGTCCCACGAGGTCGACATGAACGTGGTCGAACCTTCTAGCTGGGATTCGAAAAGGCTCTAGAGGGGCTTTTGTGTGTTTGTGTATTTTGGCGCGCTGACAAGAAATGCAAGTCTTTGCCCATTCCTTTACGTTTTTGCGCAGGCTGGGCCACACAAACTTTTCGGCGACCATTTTAACTGAAGCGCGCACACCCGGGTGCGCGAGGGAGTGAATTGAGTCGAAAATACGGCGGCGCCATGCAGCTGGGACTACCGGGCTAGGTCGGCCGGTTGAGATGTTGCATATTAGGGAGGGCACACCGTCGCGTAAACCCCTTTCCTCCAGCCTTAACCCTGTTGGTCCAGACAGGAGTGCGCGCACGTCCGCGTCACTACTTTGCTCCTCCGCCATGGCTGCGTAATCTATCCCTACGTGGATTGGGGCTGCATATGTGTCCGCGTTGGCGAAGAGTTCTGCGGCTGAGGTAGTGTGATCTGTCTCCTCGCGCTCTGGCGATGTCACAGCGCGAGAGAGGCAGTCTGCTACCACGTTAAGTTTGCCTGCCACATGTCGAATGTCTGTGGTGAACTCTGAAATCGCAGCTAGTTGTCTTTGTTGCCTGCCTGACCACGGTTTGGAAATTTTAGCCATCGCAAAGGTGAGCGGTTTGTGGTCTACAAAAGCCGTGAAACGCCGCCCCTTCAACCAGAACTGGAAGTGGCGGATGGATAAATGAAGCGCTAGCAGCTCCCTGTCAAAAGTGCTGTATTTACGCTCAGTTTGGTTTAGCGATTTGCTGAAAAATGCCAAAGGTTGCCAGATTCCGCCGACGTGTTGTTCTACAACCGCCCCTATGGCCAGGTCTGAAGCGTCTGTGGTTAGCACAATGCGGGCCGAGGGATCAGGGTGAACCAACAATGTGGCGTTAGCTAGGGCACTTTTTACTTCCGCGAAGGCGCGTTCGCGCTCCGGGGTCCATTCGACCGCGTTGGAAGGTTTTTGTTTTCTGAGCGCGTCATATAGGGGCTGCATGAGCTGAGCTGCGTGGGGGAGGAAACGATTGTAAAAATTAACCATTCCCAAAAATTCCTGCAGCGATTTGACCGTTTGTGGCCGTGGGAAACTTTTTACTGCGTGAACTTTGTCTGGCAGTGGGACTGCCCCCTTCGGTGAAACCCTGTGTCCCAAAAAATCAATTTGTGACACGCCGAATTTGCATTTGGCTGGATTGATTATTAACCCGTGCTCTTCTAGTCTCCGAAAAACCATTGTGAGATGCTGTTCGTGTTCTTCCTCAGACGAGCTGGCTACCAGCATATCGTCGAGGTAGACGAACATGAAGGGGAGGTCGCGTAATACCTCGTCCATCATCCGCTGAAAGCTTTGAGCAGCGCCTTTGAGGCCAAAAGGCATCCGCAAAAATTCAAAAAGACCGAAGGGGGTTATTACAGCTGTTTTAGGAATGTCTTCCGCTTGAACGGGGACTTGGTGATAGCCGCGGACCAGGTCTATTTTTGAAAAAATGCACGCACCCCCCAGATGTAATGAAAAATCTTGGATGTGAGGAATTGGGTAGCGGTCATGCGCTGTCGCATTGTTTAATCTGCGGTAATCGCCGCACGGTCTCCAAGAACCGTCGGATTTCGGGACCATGTGAAGCGGTGACACCCAGGGGCTTTTTGAGCGCCTGATAATGCCTAGTTTTTCAAGGGTGGTAAACTCGTCCCGAGCTATGGCGAGCTTGGTCGCGTCTAAGCGCCGAGCTTTGGCGAATACGGGTGGGCCCGTTGTGGGAATAAAGTGTTCGACCCCGTGCTTAGCCACTGTAGCTGAGAATTTGGGAATTGTGAGTGCTGGAAATTGGGTGAGGAGTTGATCAAACTTACCTCCTGCTGTAGTGACGCTGGCCTGCACGGGTGGTGGAGAAACTCGAGCTGAGCAGGGAATAGAAGCAAAGGACAATGCATTAACCAAGCGTCTGTTCGCTAGATCGACCAATAACCCATGTGCACACAAAAAATCTGCACCCAACAAGTTAAAACTCACCGCCGCTACAACAAATGTCCATCTGTAGTTGCGGCCATGGATGCGGAGGGGCAGGTTCCTTTCGCCATAAGTGTCGATGATGGAGCCGTTGGCTGCCACCGCTCCATTGCCCCGGGGACCCATGGCCCGGTCTGCTTGGGAGGGCATGATAAAACTCAGTTGAGCTCCCGTGTCAGTGAGGAACTGTTTGCCGGTGTGTCCGTCCGTCACATATAGGAGCTTGCTTTTTTCGCCGAGAACTGCCGCTGTTAACGGTTCTCGGTTTTGGCGTTTTTCCGAAATCGTGAATTTGCAGGGGGGAAGGCATTTGTAAGCCTTCTCGGCGAAGCGGTGGTGGTAATAACAGACATCGCTCCGTCTGTTACGTCTTGGCCGTGTCGCTGCCATGGCGGGCGGATTCTGCTCAGTGGTTTGTGGCTCCCCGTGGCTCTGGACATCGGCATTGAGGCCTGAGGATGCTGCTGTGGGTGTCTGTTCCCTGCAGGCGTTGACGAGTCGCTGCGCTTCGCGAGCCAGCGTGCGGAAGTCTTGCTGGGTGCTGCATCGCATGTTGGCAAGCGTCCCTCTCATGTGTGGCGGCAGCGTGCTGAGGAATATAAATTGGAAGAGGAAGTTGTCATTGTCCTCTTCTTTGAGCTGCAGCAAGTCCTCCATGAGGGCCTTGGGTCTGCATCCTCTGTGGCCGTAGACCGCCAGGATCCTCTCGGCTCTCTCCTCAGCAGAGGGGACGAAATTCGCCACGATGGTCGCTTTCAGTTCTCTATATTTGTCCTGGGCTGGCGGCCGCTGGATTATGCTCTGCGCACATCTCGAAGTGGCGGCGTCGAGTTTGGCGACGATGTGATAAAACTTTGTATCGTCAGCCGTTATGCCCGCAAGTGCAAACTGGGCTTCAGCTTGCTGAAACCACGAGGTCGGGTCTTCCTGCCAGAAGTCCGGCAGCTTGACGGTGACGACGTTTGTGTGGGCCGTCCCTGATGTGTCCGCAGGGTGAGAGTGCCTTCCTTCGGCTCTTGCAGCGGCGCTGGTGCTCGGTTGAGCCCTCTCTGTCATTTCTGCCGTGGGGGAACGTCGTCCATCTGTTCCCCTGTCTGCATGGGCGCCGGCGTCTGCCTGGGTCGCCACAGATGAGTCGATCGTGGGGGAACGCCTCTGGTCCATCCTCGCGTCAGGGTCACCAGTGTAGAAGAGCTTGGAATAACGAGGCGATGTGACTTATAAACCAAAGTTTATTATCAGCTTCGCTCCTCTAACAAGTCTCATCTAGTGCAGCAGCAGAAGAAGTAAGAGAGCGAACACATTCGGCTCTACATACTTATACTCACACATAACAAAAGACATGCATATCAAAGCTGACATCCCTCATTATCTTAATCCCCCTCCTTTGTCTTCGTACCCCTCCACCTGGCCCTGGGAGGTCAGGGCGACCTATCTGGTCTCCACCGCAGCGCCTCGGATGCTCTTTGATCTTCACTGGCGGTTGAGACCTTTTGTCCTGTTCTGAGGTGTGAAGTCGCTTTACATATGTAATCACCAAACATTCTCACATGCTTATACATATGTAGGTTATGGGATATATGATTACTATAGACCACACCTCTAACATAAATACAGCCGGTGGACCCCAGCGTTGCCCGCTGGGGCCCAGTGTCTAGTAGGAGAGTTTCTGCGTTTTTTGAGGCATGTGTAACAAGCTCTTTTATACACGTTATACAGACAGAGAGAATGCATGGCACATTAGCATAGTGATTGTCATCTAATACACATCAGTCAGTACACATCATTAGCATGACATCAGCTAGTGTCCGGCCCAGACGTCCTCTCCGAGGACGCATACATAACAGTCCAGTCTGATTGCCCCCTGGGGCTCTCTGTCCATATGTAAATTGTCCTCCGTTTCTTCCAGCCCTGATGAGTGAGATAGTGTCCGTCCGCAGTGTGCTGGGTCACCACACGGCTCCCCCCAGAACACTCAGAAGGGGCTGTGACCCCCCCCTTCCCGGTCGTTTGGGGCTCCAGCTCCGGTAGAACTGTCCTGCTGTAGAGGATTGTCTGAGGGCATGTCAGTCCGTGGGGAGGATGGGGGAGGAGTAGAAAAGACAGTGTGGTCCACTCTGAGTTCCAGCACGTTGAACGCCAGTGGATCGTGGGCGCACGGAGCAGGTGCGCGTCGTGTGTAATGGAACAAACTGGCGATCGGCCGGCTTTAGGGAGTGAGGTGCAGAAAGAGCGATGTGGAGGAGGAGGGGGAGGGGGGTGGGAATAAGTGAGTGCTGGCCCAGGACGTCAGAAGTGTCTGGACCGCGCAAAAATTGCGTGTGGATCCGCCATGGTGAGGGACTTTCCCAGTAAACCTGGCAGTGATCTGCAGCAGCTGTGAAAAAAATTAAGTCTCTGACTCCTCTCGCGGCTCAGTCCTGCGAGGATGTTGGGAAGGCGAACGGCCAAATTCCCCGAGGATGCGTACCGGCTGTGAAAAAAAACTGAAGCTGTGTGAGGGACTTGGCGGTTTGGCGTTAGGTGCGGAAGCAGCCCTAAAGTCATCGGGGAAAGCAATCGGCTAAATTCCTGTTGTGCGCCGTGGCTGAGAAACCCATACAAAGTCCCGTGTGCAGGCTCCATGTCTGCTTCAGGTGCATGAGCAGCCCTAAAGGTTCCGAGGATGGCGATTGGCCGTGTTTCTCGGGCATGAACAGCGGCTGAGGACGATGTATAAGTCTGTGGATCCGGTTTGTCCCTGGTGTGTGGCGCGTGCCTGGTGCAGTGACCACATAGCCACATAGCTGGAAGTTACGCCGTCCTCGTAATCCTGCGGTGTGCGCGCGGGGCTTCTGTGCGCAGAAAGTCCGCTGTCGGGAGGTGAGTCAGAGTCGGGGAGCTTGGTGAAAATCAACGCAGACGGCGCTGATGATCTTCCCTGTTCAGGCTGTTTCTGTGCGTTGCTCGTATCGCTGATCCTCGTGCATCTTGGTCCCAGCGCCGCGCTCTCTGTCTGGCCCTGGAGGTCGCCATCGTGGAGAGAGGATAAGGCACGCGCGCTCCAGTGTGGATGCGAAGGATGTAGGTGATCCCCGGTCTCTGGAATCCACAGCGCGGTGAAAGGGAGCAGACGGTCATCCCACGTCAGGTCACCATGTGGTGTGCGGCGTAAGGGAGAGACAGTTCATCTCCGTCAGATCACCAATGTGGAGAAAAAGGAATCCACAGCACAGCGAAAGGGAGAGCTAGTCCATATCACGTCAGGGTCACCAATGTAGAGGGTGTAAGGGAAAGATGTAGAGGTGAGGCACGAGCGTAGGTCGACAGGTTCTTTATTGACCCTTTAACATAAATACAGCTGGTGGACCCCAGCGTTGCCCGCTGGGGCCCAGTGTCTAGTAGGAGAGTTTCTGCATTTTTTGAGGCATGTATAACAAGCTCTTTTATACACGTTATACAGACAGAGAGAATGCATGGCACATTAGCATAGTGATTGTCATCTAATACACATCAGTCAATACACATCATTAGCATGACATCAGCTAGTGCCTGGCCCGGACGTCCTCTCCGAGGACGCATACATAACAGTCCCGTCTGATTGCCCCCTGGGTCTCTCTGTTCATACGTAAATTGTCCTCCCGTTTCCTCCAGCCCTGATGAGTGTGAGATAGTGTCCGTCCGCAGTGTGCTGGGTCACCACACTAGGGTATATGTACTGTATATCTGCTCTTATCTTAGTAAGATGGGAAAGAAGGCAGAGCTGTTGCTGGAGAGTGCAGAGGTGTTATAGTTCTACATCGCTGTTGATTGTAGTTGCAGTGTCTCACCAAAGTGAGTACACCCCTCACATTTTTGTAAATATCTTTTCATGGGACAACACTGAAGATATGACACTTTGATACAATGTAGTCAGTGTACAGCTTGTATAACAGTGTAAATTTCTTGTCCCCTCAAAATAACTCAACACACAGCCATTAATGTCTAAACTGCTGGCAACAAAAGTGAGTACACCCTTGAGTGAAAATGCCCAAATTGTGCCCAAAGTGTCAATATTTTGCGTAGCCACTATTATTTTCCAGCACTGCCTTAACTCTCTTGATTGGGCATGGAGTTCACTAGAGCTTCACAGGTTGCCACTGGAATCCTCTTCCACTCCTCCATGATGACATCATGGAGTTTGTGGATGTTAGAGACCTTGCGCTCCTTCACCTTCCGTTTGAGGATGCCCCACAGATGCTCAATAGGGTTTAGGTCTGGAGACATGCTTGGTCAGTCCATCACCTTTACCCTCAGTTTCTTTAGCAAGGCAGTGGTCATCTTGGAGGTGTGTTTTGGGTGGTTGTCAAGTTGAAATACTGCCCTGCGGCCCAGTTTCCGAAGGAGGGGGATCATGCTCTGCTTCAGTTTGTCACAGTACATGTTGGCATTCATGATTCCCTCAACGAACTGTCGCTCCCCAGCGCCAGCAGCACTCATGCAGCCCCAAACCATGACACTCCCACCACCATGCTTAACTGTAGGCAAGACACACTTGTCTTTGTACTCCTAACCTGGTTGCCACCACACATGCTTGACACCATCTAAATCAAATAAGTTTATCTTGGTCTCATCACACCACAGGACATGGTTCCAGTAATCCATGTCCTAAGTCTGCTTGTCTTAGCAGCCAGTTTGTGAGCTTTCTTGTGCATCATCTTTAAAAGGGGCTTCCTTCTGGGATGACAGCCATGCAAACCAATTTGATGTGGTGTGCGGCGTATAGTCTGAGCACTGACAGGCTGACTCCCCACCCCTTCAACCTCTGCAGCAATGCCGGCAGCACTCATACAGTTATTTTCAAAAGACAACCTCTGGATATGATGCTGAGCATGTGCACTCAACTTCTTTGGTTGACCATGGCAAAGCCTGTTCTGAGTGGAACCTGTCCTGTTAAACCGCTGTATGGTCTTGGCCACTGTACTGCAGCTCAGTTTCAGGGTGTTGGGGTCTTCTTATAGCCTAGGCCATCTTTATGTAAAGCAACAATTCTTTTTTTCCAGATCCTCAGAGAGTTCTTTGCCATGAGGTGCCATGTTGAACTTCCAGTGACCAGTGTGAGAGTGATAACACCAAATTTAACACACCTGCTCCCCATTCACACCTGAGACCTTATAACACTAACGAGTCACATGACACCGGGGAGAGAAAATGGCTAATTGGGCACAGTTTGGACATTTTCACTTAGGGGTGTACTCACTTTTGTTGCCAGTGGTTTAGACATTAATGTCTGTGTGTTATTTTGAGGGGACAGCAAATTTACACTGTTATACAAGCTGTACACTGACTACTTTACATTGTATCAAAGTGTCATATCTTCAGTGTTGTCCCATGAGAAGATATCATAAAATATTTACAAAAATGTGAGGGATGTACTCACTTTTGTGAGATACTGTATATATGTAACTGACCATATTTAATATGAGCACAACTGTAACGGTGTAATGTAACATAAATTATTTAAGAAACATATTACATATCAGCCTGATTTCACTGATCTGACCTATTGACTGACACCAGGACAACAGCATATTGGGAGTCTAATAAATATTTGCCATTGCTCTGTTTGTCTTATAAGCAAGCAAATCCTCTTGTTAAAATCAGGGACATCAATTTTATATCTAAATGAGTTACATTGGATCACTTACGTCATATTTCTGTCTTTTGAGTCTCTCAGAGAGGTCAAACTTTTCAGCCTCCAGCCCCATCAGCCACTGCCACAGCTCACTGGCTTTCTCCCTAAACACGAACAGAAGTTGTATAATCAAAGCGTTCAATTTGGGTGAAGCTCAAAACCATTTTTAGCATTATTACAATAAACACAGAAGAACCAGTCTGTCATACTTGAGTTTGTCCTCATTCAAGTGGTCAACGCTGAGAGGCTTCCTGCGTTCAGCGAGGATCTTCTTCTTTTTCTCCCTCTCTGTTTGTTTCTTGCCTCCTCTCCTGCCCTCACTCTGCATCAGTCAAGCAAGGAACACAAGTCATTCTGAATAAAACACCATGGTGGGAGAAAGATTTAGTTCATTTTAAGGTGGTGTTCAGCAACCTAAAATATGGAAAGTAAGATTCAAAGCACATTCTTGTCCTATTTCTGAGCACGGAATCAATAGTACATATGAGCAAGATTTTTCCTCTTAAAAAAAGCAACTAACACACAATTCAGCTCAGAGTTTGCAAGTTTTTTCTGTAAATTTGCAGGGTTTTTTCTTTTTTTTTTTTTTGCCTTTACCTCAAGAGTTCGCTCATGAAATTGTCAGTTTTATTAGCAAATTTGTGATTTTTTTTTCCTGCAAAAATGCACCATTTATAATTGAAAACTATAGTTAAAATAGATTAACATTTATAATAAACAAGAATCTTTTCCTCTTAAATATGTGTTATGAGGGATTTTATTATGAAATGCGGTGTGATGACGTCACCTTCCAGCTGCATCATCACACCAGCATATATGCTGGTATCCTTATATATATATATATATAAGGGAGTGTCCGCCATTAGGGGCTCTCTTGCCCGGATGACCCCACTGCGAGCAGTATATATTGTGTTGTGCTCAGTTATATAATAAAGCACAGTTCCAGTGCAACCTCCTCATCCGTCTCATTTCATGCCAGGTTTGTGGACATAGCATTTGGCGACTGAGGATTAACTCTTGGAGGAGTGCGTAACACCACTGCGGCCTTTCCTGGAGCTCCCCGGGGAACTGCCAGTTCCATGGCCTCGCTGGTTGGAAGCTTTTGAAATGTGCATCACAGCTCTGGACCTGGGGAAGCTGGATAAGGTGAGGGTGCGAGCGCTACTTGTCCACAACCTGGGCATTGAAGGCCAAAGAATTCTGTGGACGCTCGGTGTGACGGACTCGTACGAGGATGTCGTGGAGCTGCTTGTTATGTCAGTAATAGGAGCCAAGGACGAGACCGAGCGTTGAACTGGACACAACTTTATTTGTGGCTCACGCTCACAATACAGGCGCATCCGTTAAGCTGAGAGTGTCATGGTGAGGTCCTGACGGACCACAAATAAGACACTATAGGCAACCAGTGAGTTTGCGTATTTATTTAAGGACTGACAACGATACAAAATAATGAGCCTCGTGGGGCAAAACACAAATAACGACTAAGACACACTACGATATACTGAGAACTAGGAAGACTCATGGGAGACAAGATACAACACTTACATGTGTGAATAGCGAGGGCGGAACCTAATGCTGAAAGGAACTGGCTTCGGACGTAGGGAACCCAGTCTGGATAAAGCGAGGTCGCAGCCCGGAGTGACAGAAGCTACTCCCTTAAATAGGGCAAGATGATTAATCAGCTGATGAGGTTGTCATTAGCTGAATCAAAACCAGCTGTTACTGCTTGGCTCTGACAGCCGGAAGCCCCACAGAGACGCTGTCAGAATAAGAGCTCTGAGAGCCCACCAGGAATAAATACAGAATGGAAGGAAAATACTGCATGACCCGAGCGCGGACGAGATCGGCGCTCAGACCATGACAGAGAGGAGGCCAAGAGACCGCCCCTCTCCCTCTCAGCCCTTTTATACCCCAGGTGGCGGCGGAACCGGAAAGGTGGAGCCACCACCCGTGTCACACAATAACATGTCCCCAAACACCAACACAACACTGCTAGCTAACCATTTCACCACACCAGACAGCATGACGGTACGACAGATTCGCTTTCGCCAGAGACGCCAAAGAATTGGTGAGCCAATTCAGGTGCAACCTGTTCTATGGACTGGGTTTCGCCATCAGGGACAGCGCTGGGTTCGAGTGGTCTGGGTGTGGACGTTGGAGCTCGCCGGACCCAGTGGACGACGTCGTGGTGTGGGATGAGGTACTTCCAGACGGTACCGACACCAAAGTGCACACCTCAGGCTCCCGGGAAGGGAGCCGCTCAGTGGAGGAACAAGATGGCTTCAGTGCCCACGCTCGGCTGGCTGCAGTGGGAGCGACTGAGTTAGCAGATGGAGGGTCCATTCCAACGAGTGACACCAGGGAGACACCAGACTCCTTCAGTATCCATGTTGAGTTTTGGCCGACGACGGGTGAGGGGCCCGCTGCGACAACGGTGACTGCTGTACTGCTGCAGTGTTATGACGGCGCCAGACGGAAGGAGAACATGGAGCTGCCGAAAGCACAGCAGCATGTCAAGCCGAGTAAGGTACCACTCCAGGTCATGGACTGGATTCGGGTTCGTGCCGATGAAAGACCAGGGCGACAACCGGCTGGATTACAGCCGGTGAAACATTGGGCACCGCTGAGGATTGTGGCCAAGTTGGGAGTGGCGTGTTTCTGGCTGATGGATGGCTCGGTTCGACATGCGAACCAGCTGCGACATGTCCAGGTGGACGCTCCGGGTGACAAGGCTGCGCAGGAGTCGGTGAAGATGGTGTGGGATCCGGGCCCCTGTGTTATGAAGATCGGCCCTTGTCCCGGGGGCCTGCCACCTCCAGAGGCGTGTATGCCGCGGGGCTGCCTCAGGGCCCCCCCGGTTGGCCCACCCTTACCATGGGAGACTGTTAAAAAGAAAAGGAGGACTGTTTAGGTAGGAGCACGGCGGGACCACCACTAAGTGGCAGAATACTCCACTTAGCCATGCTGGGCTTTGTGGTAGTCCACCCACAGGCCCTAGTTTTAGTTGTTGTTTGGTTTGTTTACTGTTCTTATTATTTTAGTGTGTTTATTGGGGGTTTCCTGTGTACCACATTGGGGTGGGTTTAATTGGATGTGTTTTTATGGGGGGGGGGGTGTTATGAGGGATTTTATTATGGTATGTGGTGTGATGACGTCACCTTCCGGCTGCATCACCACACCAGCATATATAAGGGAGCATCCGCCATTAGGGGCTCTCTTGCCCGGATGACCCCACTGCGAGTAGTATATATTGTGTTGTACTCAGTTATATACTGTAATAAAGCCCAGTTCCAGTGCAACATCCTTATCCGTCCCATTTCATGCCAGGTTTGCGGACATAACAATATGCATCTCATGATAGTTTTTATGTAAATTTGCAAGTTTTTTTCTTGCCAATTACTCTTGTAAATCCATGTTTTCTCTTATAAATCCACAACTTTTCTAATAAATTTACAGTTTATTTCTTGTTAGTCACACTATAAAGACAACTACCAGTGTTGCTTTAATGTGCAAGGTATCTTTTCCTGTAAATAAGTTAATTACTGAGTCTTACAACATAAACTAGCCTGTCAACATTATTAATAAAGAAAACTTTTTTCTCTTAAATATGCAACTGATAATTTTGCAAGTTTCTATGTCAATTTCTGACTTATTTCTTGTAAATTTTCAAGTTTTGTTCTTGCAAATACCTATGTATCTTTTTCTTGCAAAAAAGTTTATCGTTGGAGTTTTAACAGTTCTGCTGTGTGTGTTGAAATTCTATCCTATCAAATAAGAGTCAAAGTAAAACCTTCTATGCAGTTGTGGGATTTTGTGCAACTGTTTGATTTCGATACTCTTCTTGAGTGTTTGGAAAACCTTCTGTCCGGCACTGTACTGCTGGGTCATGTTTGTGAGCGCCTTCTTCTTCTTTGCATCCTCGTCCTGCTTCTTACGGTGCTCCTCCAGCTCTTTACGCTCCTTCTCCTCCTGCATGGAGCACAGGTGGATCAGTCAGAGAAGATCATTTAGTGTTAGTGTTCCTGTTGTCAGACATTGTTTCTACAGTACATACAGCCAGTCTGGCCTGTCTCTCCCTCTCTTTCTCTGCTCTGATCCTCTGCTGCTCAGCTCTCTCGGCCCGACGCTTCTCCTAAAAACCCACAAACACATGAAATCACTGCATGTCTTTAAGACCCTCTGCTTCCTCGGGGGCGGACAGACTCACAATTCTGTTAACGAGGGCGATGAGCTCCTCTTCTTCTTTCTTCCTCTGGATGAAGTGAGCCTCGATGAGAGACTGCAGCTCAGCCAGATCCTTCTCCTGACGCTTCCTGGTGATGTCCTGAACCAGAGAAACAACTTAATATCCTCAGATATTTTATCCAAACACATTCAAACGTTTTTATAAAGGAGGAGGAACTTACATCAAAGTCCACCTTTTCGCCATCGGGGATCTTTGGGGCCGTAATGTTAGTCATAAACCTGCGGGTGTGAACAGTTTATTATTAAATAATCATAGCTGATTGTGCTGCTGAAATAAAGAAAAGCTACAACACTTACTTAGGCTTGGGCTTTGACTCATCTGGTACAAGGAACACAATATATATACACAAAAAACAAATACATATACATAAATAGGAAGTGTTTATTAAAGAGGTAGCAAGGTATCTGCAAATATAATTTTAAGTTAAAGGGGTCATTGACTGGACATTTTCCACATGTTGACAGCTCCCACAGGCCTTAACGAAATGTTTGTGACATTCTTTGACCAAACTGCCATTAATGATTTAATTATTGCAGTATCATTGTTGTGAATCATCTTTTGCAGCCTCCCTTAGAATGGCTTCTTTCAGTGCATGTCGCTTTAAAATGTCTAAGAGCTGAAGTTAACTCCACCCTCCTTCTGACATCACTATTGATAATCTTAGCTGGCTAGTTCTTAGCTTGGATAGCAAGCCTGAACCAACTAATGTAAATTTGTCTTAAAGAATGATTGAAATAACGCATCACTGGTGGACAGGGGTGTGTGGTTTCAGTGGTCGATACAGTATTACCAGTCTCTGGAGTAAAATATGCACAGAAACATTTGTGAGTGAGTGGCTAAACTCCTAGTTTCAGCTAGCCACCTTGAATCTCAACAAGAGCTAATGCCACAAGAAAATAAGCTAAAATGACATCTAAGAATGATGTATACGGTCAAGCATTGTTAGATGAACAAGGATTCCTGGGGCAGTGAACAGAATTTATAAAAAAATAACAATCAAAACTGGCCATTTTGACAGTTAAGTTAACGCCAGGCGGCCTGCCTGTCAGCCTCTCCCCACTAAGGCAAGCTCTAATGCTATTAAACTGACCGACGCCAACCACCAAGCCAAACTAATGCTAATGGCTTGATGTAGCATCATAGTGAAAATATAGCAAAATAAGCCAGAATGACATGAGATATAGTATTAACTGTGGATTAGTGAACCAGGTGGAAACGGATGTCTATTATGGCCCTTTTCCACTAGCACCTACTCAGCCCGACTCGGTTTGTAGGTTTTTCCATTAGCACCTAGTACCTCGTACTAGGTACTATTTTGGTACCTACTCAAGTGAGGTTCCAAGTGTGCTAAGTCGACCTGAAAATGTGACGTTAACGGATTGCAGGCCACTAACTGGCCAGGGCATAACGTCAGTGGATGAGAGCGACGTCTTCACAAGATTCAAAACTGCCATTTGTAAATTCAGCCTTGAGTTTTTATTATTTCTGTGATAATCATCAAGATAAATGGCTACACACAAATCAACACTATGGTCCAACAACAAGGTGCAGACTCTTCTGCGTTTGGTGGCTGACAAGAGAATCCAGAAGGAGCTACGGGGCTAAAAAGTTCATAGGCTGAAAAGTTCACATAGTGGTCAAATTTGACCAAATGTGCTGTATTTTTCCAACAGTCTCCCCTTTGGTCCACACACTTCTTCGATTGGTGTTCGAGCACTTGGATCCCTGCGCTTCAAAAATAAACTACATTTGGTCAAATTTGACCACTATGAACTTTTCAGCTGCGTCGCTGACGGAGCAGCCCAAGATGAAAAAGTATACCAGGAGGTCTCCGAGCTGATGGCTGCTCACAGGTGTTATGTCTGGAAGTAGGACAGCGGAGGCTGGAGTTGTACTGAACCCAAACTTTATTACAAGACACAAAGATGATACACGTGTCAGGGATTGGTAGCTAATAAGCTAACACTAAGCTGTAGCAGGCTGTGATCGGCTTGAAGGCGAGGCACCAAAGAGGATGGCTCCCGCCAACAGTCCTCCTAAATGGGCATGGCGGGCTGACTTCACCTGTGCATCTGATGTCACACCCGTGTTGTCTATTTATTAGTATTTCAATACCTAACATCTATCCCCCCCTTTAAAAACTCAAAACATTATGAACACAATTCACAGCAGCTCTCTCTTTTACATTACACTCACAATGTTTTTTTTTGTTTGTTTGTTTTTTACATTGCAACAGGCTGAAAAATAGAACCTTGACCACTGAGTAGACTGCCGGTTAACCCTGCACAACTGGGTGGGTTATTCTGCCACCGCTGAAGCAGTTGTGCTCTGTTAAACACATTAAAATAGAGTCACTGTTCTGGTTTGAGGTCAGGGGGGCCTCTGGCAAACCCGCGGTGGGTGCGGCCCTGGAGGTACCAGCTGCGGCGGACCTGGATGCCATCTCAAACCATTGGTCATCTGGGAAGTGATTGGCCCCAACTGCGTGGCGATCTGCATCGGGTGGGGGTGGGGGGAGCAGGAACATCTGCAGGCCGTCTAGGCATTCGGATCGGTGGACTCGAACCTTATTGAGCACTGTGAGTGGCGATTTGTTTGGCTGCACTCGGCGCTGCTGCTCTCTCGTCCTTGATACTGGTTGCTGCTGTGGCAGTGCGATTCTCACACTGGCGGCAGGACGTACCCCCGGTTGGTGTTGTCCCACTGGATCCTACTGGGCCATGAACTCTATCTCGCAGCACTGTGGCTGCTCCTTGCTGCTGGTGCCGGGTATGGATAACGGATGAGTCCGGTTTCTGCCCTTTTCCCTCGCTGTCCTCTTCTTGCGGTGTCAAGCTCGGAGCGGCTGTATCCTTGTCCGAGTGTGTTGCGCTCCCAACATCAGCATTCCCCCAGAGCCCCTGGACAGGACAGCGGGGGCTGGAGTTGTACTGAACCTGGACTTTATTACAAGACGCAAAGATGATACACGTGTTGGGGGTTAGTAGCTTAGAAGTTGACACTAAGCTGTAGCAGGCTGTGATCGGCTTGAAGGCAAGGCGCCAACGAGGACGGATCCCGCCAACAGTCCTCCTAAATGGGCATGGCACGCTGATTTCACCCGTCGTGTTATTTATTGGTATTTCAATACCTAACAATGGGGAAGATGGTGAGTGTTTTGTGATTTTAAGCAGCTTTTACGTTATTTATCCCATTGGTGGCAAGCTCACTTTGAACAAACTGTGGTGACACTAAACACAGCAGGAAGACATTCCTCTGGAACATTCCTCACACCCAGCAGCAGGGCTGGAAGAAGCAAAGGACAATTTACATGCAGACAGGGAACCACAGGAAGCAGTCAGACGGGACTGTATGCATGCGTCCTCGAGCCAACCAATGTCATGCTAATCATGTGTATTGACCGATGTGTATTAATATGGTTTTATGGAAATATGGTTTTACCATCAGTATTAAGAAGACAGAGGTCATGTACCAGCCAGCCCCTGGAAAATGCCATGTTCACCCTGTGGTAACTATTAACAACAGCCCGCTCAAGTCCGTAGAGAAGTTTTGTTACCTCGGAAGCACCCTCTCTTACTCTGCAACCCTTGACGAAGAGATCAACCAGCGATTAGCCAAGGCAAGTGGTTCCTTTAGCATGCTTAGAAGGAGGTTGTGGGATGAACGTGGTATCAAGCTCCACACCAAGATTAAAGTGTTCAAGGCTGTCGTTCTTGCCTCCCTCCTGTATGGTTGTGAGACGTGGACACCATATCGCTGACATATCAAGCTTCTTGAACAGTTCCAACAGCGATGCCTGAGATCCATATGCAGTATCAAGTGGCAGGATAGAGTGACCAAAATAGAGGTATTGGACAAATGCAAGTTACCCAGCATTGAAAGCCTGATCATCAAGGCCCAGCTGCGTTGGACTGGACATCTGGCCAGGATGGAGGACATTAGGATCCCAAAGGCAATGTTCTTCAGCCAACTGCAGCAAGGAAAGAGGTCAGTCGGCAGACCCCGTCTCCGTTACAAAGACATCTTTAAAACTACCCTTAAATCCTGTGACATGGATATCAACTCTTGGCAACATAATGCCCAAGATCGATTTGCATGGCACCATCTGTGTATGCAGGGCATCAAGCACTTTGAACAGTCCAGGACCACACACTTAATCAAGAAGAGAGCTCGAAGGAAGGCTTCAGCTATGCCATCTTCCAGCAGTAACACAACTCTCATCTGCAGTGTCTGCAACAGAGTTTGTTTGTCCAAGATTGGACTCATCTCCCACCAGAAGACACATCGGTGAACTACACTTTGCAAGATATGCATCACCAGCGACGCGAGACTCCATCATCATCATCATCATTAGATGACAATTGATATGCTAATGTGACATGCATTCTCTCTGTCTGTATCACGGTATAAAAGAGCTTGTTTCACTCTCAGCTCTCTCTCTCTACGCTCTACTCTCAAGACCATCCAAGAGGGTCCCAGCGGCAAGGCTGGGGTCAACAGGCTGTATTCATGTTAGAGGGTCAATAAAGAATCTGTGCTGACCTATGCTCGTACCTCGCCTCCACATCCTTTCCTTTGCACCCTCTACAAAACAAGGATATTGCCATTGTCTCCTGTATGCAGGCTATAGGCTAGCTATAGCTGACTAGCCATCAACGCTAACTCCGTGCTTTGCTTGTATTTTGCGCTTGTTGTAATAAGTATTTGCTTCTGACAGCAAAACGTCAGCATGTCAACAACATAATGGGAAAACGGCCACCTTCCTGTAATGAACCCACCCACCTTGAGGTGGTACTCAGTTATAATGGGAAATGACCTAAACCATGTCAGGCTGAGTAGAGTCGGGGCGAGTCGAGTTGAGTAGGTGCTAGTGGAAAAGTGGCTTAGGGTGACTGAAATTTAAAGAAAATAACAATATAAACCACGCTTGTGAATTCTGTACTTGGCTCCCTGCTCTTCTACATGTTTGCAGATAGACAGCTCGGCTGGCCAATGATAGAGCAGTGGGTGGGTATCAAGACATAAGGCATTCTCTTGTTCAGCATTGTGGGCTGCACGGTGGCGCAGTGGTTAGCACTGTGGCAGCACAGTTTACCCTCGGCCGGGGGATCGTGGAGCTCGTGAGATCGTGGGTTCGATCCCTGCCCCCGGCCAACAGTGGTCTGTGTGGAGTTTGCATGTTCTCCCCGTGTTGCGTGGGTTTACTCCGGGATTTCTCAGGTTTCCTCCCACATGCCAAAAACATGCAGGTTAGGGATAAGGGGCGCTTGCGCACGCAGCGACCGGCAGCTGGTGGCTTGTCACCAGACTGCAAAACAAATCTACCTACGGGTACAAAATAAGTAATAAAATAAAAAAAAATTCTGTAGCAAACCCAGACACGTTAAAACAGCTCCACAAAGACAGAAATGATTTAAAGGATGCGCGCTTTTTTTTTTTCAAGACAAGTGAGCATTTTGATATTTTTTTCAAAAATCGAGTGACCAGATGCAGTTCAGAAGGTTGAAACCTACAAAACACAATTTTTCAGTCAATGACCCTTTTAAAAATGAGCGTTTCCTCCTCCTGTCTCGTCTTGTGCAAGCAACACACATGAATTCATTTTTGCATACAACAATTAGATGCTGGTATGATTTTCTTACCATCTCCCTCCCTGCAGAAGAAGACAAAATGAAACATTTAATTAATAATTATCCGAGCTTAAATTATGAATATAATGCTACTTTTATTTATAGATAAAAACAATTATTTGATGCACTTTAAATAATACAAAAGTGATCACATACTGAACCTCCTCCTCCACTATTTCTTCTGTGTCAGACATTTTATAAACGATGAGCTCTGTGAAACAGAATGCCCATTAGCCTATATTTACACGGTCAAACATTTCTGATCATTAACAGTCTGAGGCAGCGACAGTTCACACAGTTTACTATGAGTGTCAGTGTTGGACCACATTTGGAAGTCTGGATCAGCGACACCAACAGGGATATTACAAATATAACAGATACTCAGTTTAATCACTTACATGGAGATGTCCTGCTTAAATTTAATGCGTTGAAATAATGGTGATTATAAACTTAAAAAAAATTACTGCAAGCTATAGAAAGTAGTTTATTACTGTCGTTACACAGGTTTCTATATAAGAGCATACCTCAAAAAGTAATTTGAATTAAATAAAATCTGAGATGTAGTGAAGTAATAGTAGTAACTTAATATCGGTGAATGTAGATGACTGTGTTTTATCGCTGCTCATGATCACATCTTAAGTTTTATTAATGTTTTCCCTTACTTTCCTAGAAAACATGCATTAATGTGACATTTTACAGATGTTTCAGGTACATGCTCTCTGCGTCTTTAATACGTTTAAATACAGCATACATTTCAAGAAGATTCAAAGAAAAAACTTTCATCATCCTCATCTAGGTTATCACAAATTATTATCCCAATAAAATGCCATTAACTCAGGCCCATATTTACTTTGCTCCAGTTAATTTTGCAGGATAAGCGCTCCTTACCTGTGACCCAGTCACACACCAGCGGCCGTCAGCTCCTTGAACGTCTCTGACAGGTGAAGCATCAAGGAGACGTGGTCCCGCCCTTCTCACCCACGTGACTGCGCCAACCTATGGCTGATCAGCTTATTGTTAGACTGCTGGACGCGCGCACAGGCGCACGGGCGAACACACACTGGGCAGGTGCATTAATGAGCTTGTTAAAAGCTTTCATCAGCATTTGGCATGCCGTTGTTTTACAGGTGCTGACAAATAACATTTAAAAAAAAAATAGATCTTTTTCTGATTTTATTTTATTTTATTGCTGAAGGGATACAAACAAACCAAAATCAATAAGAATCGCAATACATTTTGATAGCGTGACAAAAACACCATGTTATGTTCATTTTTAATTACAGGCTATAATAAAATAAACTGCCGGGCAAATCTTCACTGTTGCTGTGACACAAATGAAGCTCAAGTTTAGGTGGTAAAGGAAAATGTTACGAGTAGAAATGTGAGCAGTTATTCTTACATGTCTGCAATGCTTAGATGACAAAACAAGTGATCTGTGACTGACAAAGTTTGCAGATACAAATGTTTTGGATAAAATATTACACTGTGTACTGTGTCCTTTGGCTGCAATCCTCAATCAAATGACCCACTGAACCTACAGGAAAACTGTTACACTAAAGGCCAAAAAAGGAGATTTAACATACCCTAGATATATGTTAGTCAGAGGCTGCATGAAGTGAATATTCTCTGTCTTTGACACATTATTTTTTGGCAATGACAGAAAAATCTAAAGGGTTCTATCATTTTTAGAGTTAATCTCTTGTAACTTTTTCTTGTAATTTCCACCTGTCCACTTCATAGCCTATATTCAGATAGTGATTATCTAGTATTGCCTTGCCAGTCTCTGCAAATTTATGAGAACAAGAACACTGTGAGACAAATGCAACCCCCCCCCCCCCCCAACCACCACCTTCTGATTTCTTTGAAGATTGCAATATCTTACTGAAGGAGCACAGTTTTCAACTTTCCCACATAATTACTGGGACAGAACCAAATCATTAGCTTTCATTCTATAGTAATAGTGCAAAGGGAATTTTAATCTTGACCTTTTGAACTCAAACCCATAGTTGTAGGATCCCAAGGTGGTCCTGTGTACCAGGTTTGGTGACCTTAGCTTTCTTTATTCTTGAGATATAGTTTATATGGCATTTTGATATTCACTTTCAGTGGCAAGCACAGGCCAAGACAAACTGACTCCAGTATCTGTTGCAGTGACTGACCAGATGATAGGTTTGTTTATCTCTGCTCTTTGTGTAGTGTCACAATGCACCGACTGGCAAAAGTCTACCACAGACCAGCAAAAGCTAGCGGTACTCAAACACTTTGCAAGCAGTTTCATGAAATGGTCAGTCAGAAAGCAACTCATACCGGCTCGGACATTGCCCGGGTTAACAAGGGCAGGAGTTCCTGGCAGCGGGGGCGAAGGACAGAGCTGCGTGGAGGAATCTGATCAGACCTAAATGAAACAGTCATTGTCGCCCCCGACAGACTGCTATGATGATGATATTCACTTAAGGACAAGGACCTGTACCTATATAGCACTTTTCTAGTCTCAAAGACCACTCAAAGCGCTTCACTAGTACTAACCCTCTATTCTAAGGGCCTATAGGAGACAGATATCTAGGGACAATTTAGAACAAACAATTAACCTAACATGCATGTCTTTGGATTGTGGGAGGAAACCGGAGCCCCCGGAGTAAACCCATGCAGCACAGGGAGAACATGCAAACTCCACACAGAAAGGTTCCTACCCCTGCCAGCTTGGGGATTCAAACCCAGAACCTTCTAGCTGTTAGGCAACAGTGCTAATCACTGCACCACCGTGCTGCCCAAACTCCTGTAAAAATTATCTGATTGGAGCCAAATTGCAATATGTGCATCATCAGTGTATAACAAACCGTGGTACTAAGTTTCAAAACATTTTGAACAAAGCTGTAGGAGTCTGTTTCACAAAAGTGGGATTGACGGACAGATGGACGGACTTCCCCAGGGGAATTATTATGTATCCATACATAATATAAAAATGTATAATAATATATAATCTAAAAATTTCATTAGAAAACCATTGCAAATTTACAATAAAAAAGTTACAAATTTTCAGTATTTTTCTAGGTTGTGGAGGGGGACATACGGTCTCTGTTCATCAGTTCAATTAATGAATACGTAAATACATAATCTGCATGCTGTATTGTGTAGAGTCATGATTAAAACTGAACATGTGAACAAAAACACAAGCCATTTGGCATCTTGTTATATGAAAATTAAAATGGCATTTAATACTAGATTACGACAGATTTTTTACAACTCTGTCAAAATTATTGATAATGAGAAAATGTAGTGCAACCTCTGATGCGGGTGTACCTATCAATATCCTTTTATCTACTGATTGCCATTTATTTCAGTTTGCACTAATGTGACCACCTCATTCAACTTTGCCTGATATTCTCTAAAGTTTTGGATGCTTGTAAAAGAATTCACTTGCTCATTTTCGGGTGCAGTAGATTAACTTGAAATGTCTACTTAATTCTAGAAATCTGATTGTACTAAGGTGGAATAATTAGGTATTAGGTCAGTTACACACTTGTAAACTAAGCTGCATTTTTAAACCTTTATTATACTGATATAAGTTTTTTGATAATGAAACCAAATGTGTGACACCTTTAAAATTATGCAACTGATATTAACATTACTTCACATTTTCCACTTAAAAGCAATATTTAGTTGATAGTGACTCAATAGTCAATTCAGTTAGCATTTGTGAATGTGACTAAGCTGCTGAAATTAGTGATCACATAGTCCATGTGATCTAAAGGTTATCAAGGCATTATTGCAGAATGGCAAACTTTTACAAAATATCTCACTGTCCAATAAATGTCAACATGTTTATGTGTATATTCTGCCATAATTAGGTGAACTTCATGCTAGTGCTTTAAAACAGATTTATAAAATAAAAATCAATTATCAAAATCTCCCAAAATGTTGCCAGTGTTGGGTGCACCCTTTTAGTAAACTTATGGCATATCAGCCTCTACAAACACAATTAGTAATGATTATATAAAATGCATATATAAGGTGTTCCTTAGTGGACAGCGGTACCAACTTATGGAATAAATCAATTATATACAGTTGAGAGCAGAAGTAGCAGTGTACTTTCAGGAGGGTCAGATCTGTGGCAGTGGCATCATGTACAGCAGTAGGTATCAAAACAAAGAAGAAAATCCTTGACAGAAACTATGCAGCAATGAGACCAAAGCCAAATATAAATCATAACAATCTAACACAAATATGAAAGTAAAGGCGGTATTTAAAAAAAAAGCAACGATATGATAAATATTGTGATAAACTCAAATTTGTTAAAGATGAATTTAAATTAAGAACAACAAAAAGTCACACAACGTTGGTACTTTCCCTAAACCTAACATGGTGTACAATTCTGTGCCCTAAAACCGCCCTAGAATGATGTAAACACACTCATTAATTCATTTGACATATTTTTCTTTTCCACAGAACGTTTTGAACCATGATGAAGCCGAATTAGACAACAGTGAAAAGTTGGTCGTGCTGTAAAGATAAAGCTGGAGTCCCACTGGGTGACTGAGCCGCTGCGGTTGCTCATTCTGGTGTGCGGCCCTCGTGGACAAACGGGTGTGGTGATGGGACATCGATGCACAAACGGTTGCAAGGTCCGGTGTTCGGTCTCACGCCTGCCAACAGAAACACAAAGATTGTTACAGATCAACATTGAGCCCAAAGTTCAGTAGGTGTTAATCAAAGCTTTCACTTCTGTCTAACGTATGCTCATGTGTTTGTGTGTCCGCAGATCCGATCTAGAGCCACCGAGATGTGCTGCAGTCAAACTCGGCACATTTCTCTTTGTGAGTGAAAGCTGCAACTTTGTCGTTTGCCCTTTACTTCGTCGCCCAGCTGTCTATTTCTGATGAAGAAGCTGTGAGGTTACAAACAAGGAGCGCTATTTAGGGCTGAAGCTGACACTCGACAAACGCTTTTCCATTCCAATTGTTCACACCGGGTTCACTTGAGACACAATGTGACTTATGAACACGAAGGAGAGCGATGTCTTTAACACGCCGTTTATGCAGCTAACTGTTAGCTGCTGCAGAATCCCACATCTTTATCATTAGCAGTGAGTGAATAAGCTGGGTGATTGAGCCCAATTTGCAGCCTAAACACTCTGTAATCCTCCCCAGCACTCAGTTGTAATGTGAAAATCAAGCAGCTGCACTCTGGAATGCCGCAGCTCGCCGACACGCCGCACAGCATTGGGCGATCCAGGTGGCGCTGGGCAAGCACAAGCGCAACAGCCATCCCAGGAGTTTGGAATGGCCTTTATACCGGGAAACAAGGTCACGGTGTTTTTTTTTTTTTTTTTTTAAATTTAGACCTCAGTGCCACAGGCCTGAGTCGGTGCCCAAAAATCTGCAGCAGCAGATTTGATTTACAGTGAGCAGCTTCTCGCTTACAAAGGAAGGATGGTGGGTTGTAGTTGTTATGCGGCCCCCGGGGGCCATAAATCAGTGGAGGCCTGGCCCCCCACCAGCAGAGGAAATGTTTTGAAGGGCAGACACACTTCATCTTAACTCTGCTTCCCACAGGGCTGATTGAGATTAAATCCTGATTTAACAAGCAGTATGTGCACATTTACAGTGACGAAAGAAGCATTATCAACAATGCATTTCCTGAATTAACTACAGTATATTTTGTAGTTTATTGTGGTTTTTGACAAAAAAAGGGGGAAAGAAAGGAGAAAAGACAATCTACGTGAAAAACAATCACAAATTATATGAAAAAGAAGAAAAAGTTGAAACCTTTTGGAAGAGAAATGTCACAAATTTATGGAAAAAAGTTGCAAATTTATGCAAAAAAGTACAGATGCATGAGAGAAAAGTCACAAATTTAGGAGGGAAAGAGTTGAGAGTTCACAAGCGAACCTAGCAAATTTAATAAAAAATTAAAAATCTGCACAAAAACAACAGAGTTCCTTGGCAGTTTTGTTACTTGAACTCCTAAAAATAAAAATTCATGGGGAAAAAAACTCACAAATGATGGAAAAGATACCCAGTCATTTACAAGAAAAAAATATGACAAAAAGAAAGTGATGTATTTGGAAAAAGTAACAAATTAACAAGAAAAGATTTAAAAAGTAGTGAATGTATGAGAAAATGGCACAGATTCACACAGAAAAAAAATCTCATATTTCAAATGGCAAAGACAGCTACAATTGTAAGAAAACGTGAGAAAAGCTGCACATTTAAGAGAAAAAAAAAGACTTGCCAGCCATTTAATTTCTAATTTAAGATTCAAACATGTCATGACTTTGAGCACAGCATAGATGCAGACCCACCTGAATATCATTGCACATGGGCTTGCCGAATACTGGGGCAATTGCTTAGGAGGAATAACAATTTTCATGAAATCATAAAAGCCCAGACCTCCTGACCTTTTACAATGACCTTGAGCACAGCCTGGATGCAGACCCACCTGAGGATCAGTGTGAGTGATCTTGGTGAGCGTCGGGGCAACTGCCTAGGAGGAGCAGCAATTCCCGTGAAATGTGGACAGACAGGAGGATGCCTTTGGCAGAATGAGCTAAAAATTGCTTGGAATGGCTCCAATATTAGTAAGAAATTAACCCAAAGAGATAAAATATGTCAGAAAGCTTTATTGTTTCATTATTTTTGGACAAAGCCTTGTTTTCTGTCCTCTATACCAAGCTAAACTAACAAGCAGCTGGCTGCAGCTTTGCATTTGCTGAATCTACAGGTAACTTGGTTTTAGGAGAGGTCATTATCACATTATTCTAGCTATTGATAACACTGGGACGCATGCGTATGCGCATGCAGCGACTGGCGGTGGATGAAAAAAGTTCGACGTCTGTGTCTTTGTTTTTATGCACTTTAATGTGTTTCAATGTAATTCTCTGTGTCGTTTTTGTCCTTGAATGTTTGTGGACTGTATAACAAAGCGCTCCCTGGTTCCATCAGTATGGATTTCCTTCTTGTTTTCGCACTGTGGTTTCTTTCCTACCCGCTCTTTGTCTTGGAGGTAAGCGCGATTGCGGTCACGCCAGAAAGAACGCAGTATTCCAGAGACATGTTACTGCATTTAAACATGGATAATGCAGCATCTGTGTTTGAGTCCGTGCCGTAACTGCCGGACTTTATTTTAAGAGATTTTTATGGACACAGCAATGAAAAGAGAGACAAGAGGAGGAAATGCGGAAAGTGTGGAGGCGTAAGATTAAGCCTGAGGAGGCATCAGCTTAACCACATTCCTCTTCCTTCCATTATTATGGGGAACGTACAATCCCTGAGAAATAAAGTGGATGAAATTCAAGGGAATGTACGATATCAGAAGGATTTCAACAACTGCTGTGTCATGGCTTACACAGAGACGTGGCTTACGGCGCATGACCGGGATGCGGACCTGTGGATTGACGGCTTTGGAGCCCACTTCACTCGGATCGGCAGGAAGAGGTAACGGGGAAACGTCAGGGGGGCGGCGTATGTTTATATATTAATAAGCAATACTGTACATCTGTCACGGTCAAAGAGCGCATCTGTACACCAGATGTGGCGCTTCTGTCCGTGTCACTACGCCCCTTTTGTCTGCCCCGCGAGTTCCCCCAACTTTTCATAACGACTGTGTACATTCACCCGAGAGCGGACGCTGCCTCCGCCTCCAGCACCATCTTTGATGTGGTACAGCAGTTGCAGTCGATTTCCCCAGAGGCTCCAAATTTTATCCTTGGGGATTTTAACCATGTTTCTTTAAAGAAGACACTTAAAAACTTTTATCAGTATGTCTCCTGCCCAACCAGGCAAAAAAAATAAACATTGGACCTATGGATCCATTGAGAGGGCCTATAAATCTATTCAACTTCCCCCTTTACGATCCTCAGATCACAACTGTGTACATTTGCTGCCCACATATAAAACTGCTCTCAGAAGAGACAAGGCGAAGACCAGAGACATAAACGTGTGGACAGAGGATTCAGTGCACTGCCTCCAGGAATGCTTTAACTGTACGGACTGGGAGGTGTTCATGCTAGACTGCAGAGAAGATTTGGACTCTTTAGTGGACGTGACATGCTCATACATGGCTTTCTGTAGAGACATGATCGTTCCACGTAAACATGTCAAAATATATCCCAACAACAAGCCATGGGTTACAAAATCAGTTAAATCCTGCTTACAGAGGAAAGCACTTGCCTTTAAACAGGGGGTTGTTTCTGAGCTGCAGGTTGCCACAAAAGAGCTGAAGGCCGAAATTTTAAGAGCAAAACAGAATTATAAGTCAGAGTTGGAAAGTAAGATGGCAACAAAGAGACTTGGTTCAGCCTGGGCCAGTATGAAAACTATTGCAGGCCTTCAGAGCACAGAGTGCAGTAAACGTGTGTTTTTAGATGGTTTTAATTCAGACACAGAGCTGGCTAATGCTAATGTTTTTATGGTCGTTTTGACTCCTTTGATTTTAGCACAGAAACCCAAGGTTTGAAACAGAAACTCAAAGACAATCAGCACTTTAATATTGAAGTGCAGGATGTTAAAAGGGCATTCTGTGCTTTAAAAGTGAACAAAAGTCAGGGCCCTGATAATATATGTGGGCGCTTGGTAAAGTCCTGTGCACATGAATTGAGTCCTGTATTCCACTACATTTTCAATAAGTCCTTACAGACACAACATGTGTCTAAGATCTGGAAAGATGCTGTGGTTGTCCCCATTCCAAAATCCAGCTGTCCTAAAACGGTAAATGATTTTAGACCAGTTGCTATGACTTCAATTTTAATGAAAATTTTTAAAAACTGGTCAGATTTGAGGTCCTAAAGCAGACTGAGCATGCATTGGATCCTTTGCTGTTTGCCTATAGGCCTTCCAGAGGAGTGGAGGATGCCACTGTTACTCTGCTTAACATGCTTTTTAAACATCTGGATTTTAATGGGACACACACCAGGCTTTTATTTGTGGACTTTTCTTCCGCCTTTAATACAATCCAACCTTATACTGTAGTTGAAAGGCTCCTGCAACAATTTGATTTGAGTAATAATCTGGTGGGTTGGATTCTGGATTTTTTAACCAACAGGACACAGAGAGTAAGGGTCAATGGTACATTGTCTGACCAGAAGTGTTCTTCTACTGGCTCTCCGCAGGGGTGTGTGTTGTCACCACTACTCTTCATCCTGTACACAAACATGTGTCGCAGCAGACATGACAACAGACACATTATAAAGTATGCTGATGATTCAGTTGTTGTCAGTCTCCTCCAGGATGGTGAGAGTGGCCACGGCCCAGTAGCTGATGATTTTGTTCACTGGTGTGAGGATTCTTACCTGCAGCTGAATACGACAAAAACTAAAGATATGATTATTGACTTTAGGAGGAAAACTCCCAGGCACGAAGTCACTGTATTAAAAGGCCAGACCACTGAATGTGTACAATCCTACAAATATCTTGGGACTATTATTGATAGTAATTTAAATTTTGAAGAGAAATGTGAAAGGGTGTGCAAAAAGGGTCAGCAACATTTGCATTGTTTAAGGAAACTTGCACGCTTCCAAATTGTCCGAACCATAATGACAATGTTTTATCGGGCTTTTATTGAATCTGTTTTATCCTTTTCTTTAGTGTCATGGTTTGGTCAGATACAGTGGGGTAAAAAGCATTCAGTCAGCCACCAATTGTGCAAGTTCTCCCACTTAAAAGATGAGAGAGGTCTCCAATTTTCATCACAGGTATACCTCAACTATGAGAGACAAAATGAGAAAAAAAAAAATCCAGAAAATCACATTGAAGGAATTTTAATGAATTAATTGGTAAATTCCTCGGTAAAATAAGTATTTGGTCAATAACAAAAGTTCATCTCAATACTTTGTTATATACCCTTTGCTGGCAATGACAGAGGTCAAACGTCTTCTGTAAGTCTTCACAAGGTTTTCACACACTGCTGCTGGTATTTTGGCCCATTCCTCCATGCAGATCTCCTCTAGAGCAGTGATGTTTTGGGGCTGTCGCTGGGCAACACAGACTTTCAACTCCCTCCAAAGATTTTCTATGGGGTTGAGATCTGGAGACTGGCTAGGCCACTCCAGGACCTTGAAATGCTTCTTACAAAGCCACTCCTTCAATGCCCAGGCGGTGTGTTTGGGATCATTGTCATGCTGAAAGACCCAGCCACGTTTCATCTTCAATGCCCTTGCTGATGGAAGGAGGTTTTCACTCAAAATCTCACGATACATGGCCCCATTCACTCTTTCCTTTACACGGATCAGTCGTCCTGGTCCCTTTGCAGAAAAACAGCCCCAAAGTATAATGTTTTCACCCCATGCTTCACAGTAGGTATGGTGTTCTTTCTCCTCCAAACACGACAAGTTGAGTTTTTACCAAAAAGTTCTATTTTGGTTTCATCTGACCATATGACATTCTCCCAATCCTCTTCTGGATCATCCAAATGCTCTCTAGCAAACTTCAGATGGGCCTGGACATGTACTGGCTTAAGCAGGGGGACACGTCTGGCACTGCAGGATTTGAGTCCCTGGCGGCGTAGTGTGTTACTGATGTAGCCTTTGTTACTTTGGTCCTAGCTCTCTGCAGGTCATTCACTAGGTCCCCCAATGTGGTTCTGGGATTTTTGCTCACCGTTCTCGTGATCATTTTGACCCCACGGGGTGAGATCTTGCGTGGATCCCCAGATCGCGGGAGATTATCAGTGGTCTTGTACACTACCGTTCAAAAGTTTGGGGTCACCCAGACAATTATTTTGTGTTTTCCATGAAAAGTCACACTTATTTACCACCATGAGTTGTAAAATGAATAGAAAATATAGTCAAGACATTGACAAGGTTAGAAATAATGATTTGTATTTGAAATAATAATTTTTTCCTTCAAACTTTGCTTTCGTCAAAGAATCCTCCATTTGCAGCAATTACAGCGTTGCAGACCTAACATGATTGCACAAGGGTTTTCTAATCATCCATTAGCCTTCTGACGCAATGAGCAAACACATTGTACCATTAGAACACTGGAGTGATAGTTGCTGGAAATGGGCCTCTATACACCTATGTAGATATTGCACCAAAAACCAGATATTTGCAGCTAGAATAGTCATTTACCACATTAGCAATGTATAGAGTGTATTTCTGATTAGTTTAAAGTTATCTTCATTGAAAAAAAGTGCTTTTCTTTCAAAAATAAGGAAATTTCTAAGTGACCCCAAACTTTTGAACAGTAGTGTATGTCTTCCATTTTCTAATAATTGCTCCCACAGTTGATTTCTTCACACCAAGCTGCTTACCTATTGCAGATTCAGTCTTCTCAGCCTGGTGCAGGTCTACAATTTTGTTTCTGGTGTCCTTTGACAGCTCTTTGGTCTTGGCCATAGTGGAGTTTGGAGTCTGACTGTTTGAGGTTGTGGACAGGTGTCTTTTATACTGATAAAGAGTTCAAACAGGTGCCATTAATACAGGTAACGAGTGGAGGACAGAGGAGCCTCTTAAAGAAGTTACAGGTCTGTGAGAGCCAGAAATCTTGCTTGTTTGTAGGTGACCAAATACTTATTTTACCAAGGAATTTACCAATTAATTCATTAAAATTCCTTCAATGTGATTTTCTGGATTTTTTCTCATTTTGTCTCTCATAGTTGAGGTATACCTATGATGAAAATTGGAGACCTCTCATCTTTTAAGTGGGAGAACTTGCACAATTGGTGGCTGACTAAATACTTTTTTGCCCCACTAAAACTGAAACAGAGGAAATCCTTGGATCAGGTAGTTAATGGTCCAGTCGTTTGCTTGGTGAGTCACAGATGAGCCTGACATCCCTGTACACCAGACAGGTACAGAGGATTGCTACCTCCATTTTAAATGATGACTCCCACCCTTTGCACTGCCACTTTCAGCTTCTTCCCTCCAGACGGAGGTTTGCTGTCCCAAAAAGTAAAACCCAGTGCTACAAAAGCAGCTTTGTTCCTGCTGTTAAAGAGTTGAACAAGATGTAACAATATATTGCACATAATTTAGTTACCTATTTATTAATTTTATTTTATATTTACTTATTTTTGTAGGTTTTTTATTTGGGTTCTAAATCTTTTATTGGGTTTTAGACTTTTGAGTTTTTAACCTCTTTGACTAGTCCTTAACTTTTTAATATGACCCTTCTCTCTTCTCTCTGTTTTTTCTCTTATCTCTTTGTCCTATGTCCTGATTGGTGGAGCCTTGAGTACTTTTATCATGTTTATAGTCAGCTTCATGTGTGCCTGTATTTGTGTTCATATTGAATGTAATTGTGGTTTGTAAATATGGATGTCACCTGACTACAAAACAAATCTACCTATGGGTACAAATAAAGTTGTCATATCCGGCTCTAGGGAGCCGGGCAATCAGAGCCAGGGACAAGCCAGTGAGTCGTGATGGTTTATTTTGGGTAAAGGGGAAGGGATGAGGAGAGCACAGATACTCATGCAGAGGTACACTCACAGGTTGCACAGCGCAGAGGTAAGCAGCTCGTACCGGACGTGGGGGTAGCAAGACGTACATACTCACAGCGGGATACAAACACAGGAATGCTGCAAGAGGAGTATAAGCTGACACCAGACGAAGGGGCTTCAGCTTAGCAATGTGTTTATGTCGCAGCCCCGAGTCATCGAGGCTGCTCCTATTTATCCTCATTGGCAGCGCCCCAGCTGATGAAGACTAATTGGCCCTAGCCGTCCATAATGCTGCCAGCTGGGGGCCAGCTGAGACGCTGCTCAATGGGAAGCAGGGATGAGGGAAAACATGGGCTGAGTGCCGAGACGGCATCTCAACCCATGGTGACAGAGCCCCTCCCTCAAGGTCGGGCTCCTGAACGACCAGGAACATCCCAGCCCCCCCCCCCCCCCACCTAAGGTGGGAGGAAGGGAGGCAGACCGGAGGGGAAGAAGCCAAGGGAAGGACAACACCAATGGGGCAATGTAGGGTAGCGGGAAAGAAAAACCCAAATACAATACTGACAAAACAGAATAATTAACCCAGGTACAGATGGGGAGAAGAACTGGGTCAGCACGCCGGTTACATACTACCCAGAGAGTACCAACCATGCGTGACCCAGAGCAAGGAAAAAAGAACCACCAAAAAGGTACAGGGCAAAAAATGCTGAGTACGGTTAAATAAAGGGGAACCTATACACAGCGCTAATTTAAGTACATACACACACAGTCACCAAGAAAAGTGAGGGTGACTGGAACAAATGACAATTATAGAGCATGGTGTTACGGAAAACAAGGCACATGACTATAATGAACCAACAGGACAAAAAAGAAATACTGAGTGCAGGCAAAGAAAAACCCACACACACGAATATATAAATACCCAGTCACCTAAAGAAATGAAAGTGACTGGAATAAATGGATAACTGCAGAGCATGGTGTTACGGAAAACAAAACATAACTCTACAATACAAAAAACGAGGCTAAAAACATGGCACAAAAAGTAAAATGCTGAGCATGAGCGATGGAAAACACAGCACTATAAAAACGAATCCACCAACAGGACAAAACATTACACCCGAGTGACCTTAATAACAAAAGAAAAAGTGACACCCGAGGTGAATGGCAGGCAGAGTCCAAAAATGGCCGAGATGGCTCCGGAGATCTCCCCGCCCATTGTCCAGCTGGCGAATCAGGGAAAGAGAAGTGTTCGGACGGCGAACTCTGGACCCAGATCCCAGGAATCCAGTCCACCGGCAGCCGAACCAGGCTGCCCAGAGGGAAACAGACCAGTGGGGGGAACCAGATCACCGAACCGAAAGTTCTGTGGGTCGGGTCGTCGACCCGCATCACTCAACCACCAGGACCGTTGAGACGGGCGAAGGATCAGAGCGGATCCCGGTGGAAGAGGCTCAGGGGAGAGCCGATGACGAGGGCGGCGGGCGTCAGGCCGCAGGAAAACGGCCACCTCCTCACCGGACCTGGACAATACTGGGGCAGCACCCACGTCGGACCCCGATCGGGCCTCAGGCGAACCCACGTTGGACCCCGACTGGGTCTCGGGCGAACCCACGTTGAATACTGCACCAGAACCGACCTCCAACGTTGAACCCGGACCCTCCAGCACCACGAGGAACAGCAACTCCTTGCCGGTGACCCTGGAAGAAGGCTCAGAAGAGAAAACAGAACCGGGATCAGGATCACCGGCAGCGCCAGAACCCGGCGAGACGAGCTCAGACGCAGCGGACGGCTGCACCCGGCTCGTCTCCCCTGGAGATAGGCTGAAGTGCTCGGGGATAAAAAGAGAGAAAAGAAAGGAGAGCACTCGCCTGATCTCGGGTTCTGACGCCGTCCAGGACTGCGAAGATCCAGGATCCGTCGTCAGGAGGTCGTTGTCAGGCTCCCATCTAGCCGCGTCGGGCCCCGCAGCCAGCACGATGGTCAGCGCAGCTTGAGATCCCTCCAGCTCAGGTAACCCCGCCGACGATCCACTCGGCGTGAAGCCAGAAGAATCTCGTCCCGCCGGACCGAACCGCTCCTCCGTGGAGACCCGGGGACGCTCAGTCGTCGGCGTAGACTCCACGCAGCAGTCAGTCCCCCTCCTCCGTCCGCAATGTAGCTGCGGAACCACAGGCCCTCTCCATATCCCACCACGTTGACCCGGAGCCGGGGACCGCTCGGCGGAGAGAGACACAGAGGATGCGGGATTAGGAATACAGGTTACAGGAGGTGGGGAGAGTTCAGGGAGCTGTGAACCCTGAACTTCTCCTCCAGGGATGTGACAGAGCAAATCATTAAGCAGGTGTGAAAAAACAATGACTTGCCTGCCCCCTGGAGGTTGAGTATCGCCTGCTGTAGTGGAATCTGCTTCTTCCTCTCCCCGCCCGGCGATAACGGAGGACCCCCCGGGAATTCGTCTGAGGGTCGCTCGCGTTGTCTCCAGCAGAGAGCTCACCAGGCCGGGATTCCAGGCACACACAGCGGTCAGGAAGCGCGTCGAGGAGGAGGGGGAAACAGCCGGGGTGAGCCAGCCCGAATGTCCAGGAATGACAGCGGGGGGACGAGGCTCAGGGGACGAGGCTGTAGAATCTCCACACTGACGAGGCGAAGAGATGACAGCTGCGTGGGAGGAACGGTCCTGACGATGACCCAGAACTGGATCCGGACGAGGTTCGTGCAGAGGTGACTCGGCGATGTGATGACGACTACTCCCAGGGGACGAAGCGAGGGGGAAACCCAGGATTCGCCGCTCCAGATCGGAGATCGAGACGAGGAAGGCGTCGAGCACGGGAAAGCTTCGTAGCCCTGAAGTCCTCACCATCAATCTCACTGCCGCCGCCACATGCCTGAAGGTGGTGACAGGAAACACAGTAGAGCCCGCGACAGCCACTCGACCCCGGACATAACTGCTGTCAGCTGCGGCTCCTTGAAGGGAATCCCGAGTGACGTGGCGCAGGTCGGGGGAAGTCCTCTGGTTGGCGCGAACTCCCGGACTGGAATAGCGGCAGGAACGGGACTCCGAAGCGGGGAAAGACGTCGCCCACTTCGACTCCCTGCCGGGATTTCCATCCACCCCGTGGAGCTTCTCTCGCTGTGTACCTGCAGCGTCTATCCTGGCACTGTCCTCCAGATGGTACAGAGAGTGAGGGTGACAGTCCAGGAGTTCCTCAGCACGGCCCGGATGCCAGCGTCTCGCGTTGGAGGCGTCGTGCAGGGTGAAGAGCGTCCCGTCGACAGCCTCCGAGATGGACCTCAGCTCGTCGCCCTGGCGCCGGAAGTGACTCCTGGGAAACGACATGCTAGCAGCGCTGACACCCGGACAGAAAGGTACATTTCCACAGCGACTCACGGCCGCCGGCAACTCTTCTGGCTGCGACATACTGTCATATCCTGCTCTAGGGAGCCGGGCAATCAGAGCCAGGGACAAGCCAGTGAGTCGTGATGGTTTATTTTGGGTAAAGGGGAAGGGATGAGGAGAGCACAGATACTCATGCAGAGGTACACTCACAGGTTGCACAGCGCAGAGGTAAGCAGCTCGTACCGGACGTGGGGGTAGCAAGACGTACATACTCACAGCGGGATACAAACACAGGAATGCTGCAAGAGGAGTATAAGCTGACACCAGACGAAGGGGCTTCAGCTTAGCAATGTGTTTATGTCGCAGCCCCGAGTCATCGAGGCTGCTCCTATTTATCCTCATTGGCAGCGCCCCAGCTGATGAAGACTAATTGGCCCTAGCCGTCCATAATGCTGCCAGCTGGGGGCCAGCTGAGACGCTGCTCAATGGGAAGCAGGGATGAGGGAAAACATGGGCTGAGTGCCGAGACGGCATCTCAACCCATGGTGACAAAAGTAACCTGAACCTGAACTGGTCAACACCAAATTTATTGTCTGAGGTTTTTTTAGCTGATTTAGGACAATTTTGATGTGCTGAATCCAAAAGTCACATTGGTTTTGCTCAATCAGGTCAACTTTTTGAACTATGGCCACATGTTTTTTTACGTTTTTGTTTACATGTACGGGTATTTTCACTTTATATGATGCAAAATTCTTTTTTATTTCTTGAAATTTCTCGAACTCTGAAGAGTTTGCATGTGCCAGTTTATGACATGATGTCATAAATTGTCATGATGGCTAATCACTGTTGGACTCTGAAGAGACACATCCCTGCCGCTGAGCATTCTAGAGGTTCGAATTAACGGAAGTTGAAGCTCTGAATTTTGAACAATGATGATGTAACATTCAATTTACATGTACTTACCTTTATCAATGTCTACTATTCAATTTACAGTAATCAAAGTTTATAACATTTAATCAATAAATTGTGTTAGAAAACGATTTTTTCTCTTAAAAATCTATTTTGGATGAGAAATATTAGCAAAAAATCAACCGATAATGTCACAAAAATGTAATCGATTTAGTCAGAAGATCAGATTTTTTAAAAATCAACTTAGCATAAAAACCTGACCTGATTGAGAGAAACGGATGTCATTTTCGGATTCAGTGGTGCAAAATTGTCTTAAATCAGTTGAAAAAACACAGACAACTGTCATGGTGTGGTCCTGGCGGACCACTAATGAGACACTATAGGCAACCAGTGAGTTGGCATATTTATTAAAGGTAAGAACAACGATACAAAATAATGAGCCTTGTGGGGCAAAGCACAAATAAAGACTATGACTAGGACACACTAACGATATACTGAGAACAAGGAGAAACTTACTGCGAACACGGAGGATCAGGGGAGTGACTGAAGTCAGGGTTAGGAGCTTCAGACGAACGGGAGAACAGTACCTCAGGCGGCTGGACCAGATCGCTGAACAAAAGGTCCAGTTTGTCGGGTGGCTGACCCAGAACGCCAAACAGGCGAAGCAGTTTCCCAGGTGGCTGACCCGCGTCAATAGGCCATCTGGACCGCAGGGGGGAACTCGGAGGTGGCCTACCTATTGAGAGGGATAGCGAGGGAGAGCCGCGTCGGATAAGGGAAATCCCAGCGGCACCAGGTGGAGGGAAAAAGGGATTGGGGAAAAACTAAGGGACCAGTCCGGCATCGAACAGCGAAGGATCTGCAGCTCCTCCTCCGAACTCCACTAGGACTGGTGCTGCGCTCCAGCTGGACCCCAAGCGAGACCACGCTGCACCCTCGGTGGACCCCGATTGGGCCGGCGCAGCGTCCTTGACGGGCCCCGATTGGACCAGTGAAGTACCCACAACAGGCCCTGACTGGACCGGTGAAGCACCCACGACAGGCCCCGACTGGGCCGGAGCAGCACCAGGAGTGACCTCCAAACCCGAACCCGGAACCTCCAGAACAGTGACCGGAACTGACTCATCACCGGTGACCCTGGGAGAAGGCTCAGGAGAAGAAAGAGAACCGGGATCAGGATCACTGGTAGTGGCAGAGCCCGGCGAGACCAGCTCAGATGCAGCTGATGGCTGCACCCAACTCGTCTCCCCGAGAGACAGGCAAAAATGCTCCAGAATAGAAAGGAGGAAGACAAAATAGAGCACTTGCCTGATCTCGGGTTCCACTGCCGTCCAGGACTTCGGCGATCCAGGTTCAGCAAGTTGACGGTCCACTTCTGGCTCCCACTTGACTGCGGCGGGCTCCGCAGCCGGCATGATGGTGTCCTCAGTCTAGGAATTCCCTGACGCTGACATCCATGCAGAAAACCCGCACGGCATGGTGGCAGGGGATCCTTGACCTGCTGGGTCGAACCGTTCCTCCGTGGAGACCCGGGGACGCTTAGTCGTCAGCGCAGGCTCCAGTTGGCGGTCCGCCCTCCTCCTCTGCCCATGACGTGGCTGCGGGGCTGGAACCAGGCTCTTCAGGGCCGCAGGCTCCTTCCTCATCCGGCGGTGTAGTCCTGGCACCGGGGAACACTCAGGGGAAGGAGACACACAGGTAGCAGGTTCACAATTAATAAGTGCAGCAGGTGGAGGAAGCTCGGGGGACTGAGAACCCTGAACTTCACCCCCAGGGATCGAACAAGACAATTCACCCGGTGGAGGAAAAGAATGAAGAGACACTTGTCTGATCCACTGAGGGCTGATGGAAGCTGCTGCGGTGGGCTTTGTTTTCTCCCTTCCCCTCTGGATGGTGATGGAGGGCCCCCCAGGAAGACGAGGAGGAGCCACTCGCACCGGATTGATGACTGGCACAGCTGGAGCAGGACTTGTGGCATTCTCAGCAGCTGGAGAGAGTGTCGAGGAGGAGGGAGGAACAGCCGGGGCGGGCCGGGGACGAGGCACATACAACCTGGAGGAGGCGGTGGCTGTCTTACCCCTCTGGTGAGACACAGAGGCTGCAGCTGACTAGGAGACAGAACCGGAACTGGATCCAGACAGGGTTCTCACTGAGGCTTGCAATAAGCATGGTGACAACGTTTACTGGCAGAAGGCGAGGCGAAGGTGAGATCTGGGAAATGCCGCTCCTGCGCAGAAACAGAGGCGAGCAGGTCGGCGTATTCGGGGTAATCATAAAGTTCCGGATTCCTCTCCACCAGCCTGACCGCCGGCGTCACATGCTTCATTATCTGGGTTGGATGGGAGGCGGAGCGAGCTGCAGCCACTCGGTCCTGGATGGTGATAGCGGTCCGCTGTATCTCCACCGAGGGAATCCCAACTGACGTCCTTCTCCGCTGGGGATGACCCCTGAGTGGTGCGAAGTCCTGGACTGGACGGGGGACAGGAATGGGATGCCAAGGCGAGGAGCGAGGATGCCTCCTCTCCGGCTTCCTGCTGGAGTTTCCCTCCAGACCACAGAACTCCTCCCAGTAGGCAGAGATGTCCGTCATCCTCGCTGCGATTTCGGGGTGGTCTGCGTAGCGGGGATGGCGGTTAATAGCCGCCTCAGCGAGGTCCAGGTACCAGCGTGCATCATTGGGAGTGTCATAACGGCGAGCGGTGGAGAGGATACCATCAATGTCAATGAGGGCCATAACCAGCTCGTAGCCCAAGCTCATAGCATAGGCCTTGGGCAGCGCCATCTCCCAGCACACTGGTACGAGAAATGGGGGAAAACTACAAGCCCAAATTAAGCAAACTCACGGTCACCGGCGTCTTGTTTTGGACTGCGACCTACTGTCATGGTGTGGTCCTGGCGGACCACTAATGAAACACTATAGGCAACCAGTGAGTTGGCATATTTATTAAAGGTAAGAACAACGATACAAAATAATGAGCCTCGTGGGGCAAAGCACAAATAAAGACTATGACTAGGACACACTAACGATATACTGAGAACAAGGAGAAACTTACTGGGAACATGGAGGATCAGTGGAGTGACTGAAGCCAGGGTTAGGAGCTTCAGCCGAACGTCGGGGAGACCAACGTTCGACGTATGTGAGGTCGCAGCCCGGAATAACAGAAGCTGCTCCCTTAAATAGGGCAAGAGGATTAATCAGCTGATGAGGGCCTCATCAGCTGAATGAAATCCAGCTGTCACCGGAGCTCGGCTCTGACAGCCGGAAGCCCCTCCGAGACACTATCAGAATAAAAGCTCGGAGAGGCCACAAGGAACTAATACAGAATGGGAGGAAAATACTGCATGACCCGAGCGTGGACAATATCAACGCTCAGAACATGACAACAACTTACAAAAAAATTATTTTTGTAACCCTGTGTAATCAATCGGGACTGGGAGGTTCAAGGCCCAGCCGGGTCACACCAAAGACCATATAAAAATGGTACTTCCTGCCTTCTAGCTTGGTGCTCAGCAAAAATAGAATGGAGGAAGGAAAGTTGGTTACCCATCCACAGGGGGTGCACAATCCAGTGTACTCCCTGCGCTGGTCCCAAGCCCAGATAAATGGGCAGGGTTGCATCAGGAGGGGCATCTGGCGTAAAAATCCTTGCCAAATCAGCATGTGGATCATTGCGATATAAGGTGATGATACGCTGTGGTGACCCCGAAAAGGAGCAGCCAAAAGACAAAAAAAAAAATTGACAATCTAAAGTATGCCTTCAAAGGCATACTCGTCAATTAGAAAGAAAATGGTGCTCCACTAATTTAGATGAAATCTATTTAGCTGTCAATGAAGCCAGATGATAGTAATCAATTAGCCAAGTTGGAAGCCTGTCTTAAGGAAATCAAAGCTTGGATGACTTGTAATTTCCTGCTATTAAATTCAGATAAGACTGAAGTCATTCTTGTTGGTCCAAAAAACCTTAGAAATACCTTTCCAAATCAAACTTTCAGTTTGGATGTGGTTACTCTTTCTCTTAATAGCTCTGTGAGGAACCTTGGAATTATTTTTGATCAAGATCTGTCTTTCAATTCACATATTAAATTTGTTTCTAAGACTGCCTTCTATCATTTGCGTAATATTGCCAAGATTAGGAGCATCTTGTCTTAGAGTGATGCTGAGAAACTGATCCACGCTTTTGTTGGCTCCAGATTGGATTGTTGTGGTTCTTTATTGTCAGGTTGTCCTGGAATATCTTTGGAGGGTCTTCAGCTGATCCAGAGTGCTGCAGCGGGAGTTTTGGCGGGTGCTAGAGGGGGGGTCGTGTCTCTCCGGTTCTGGCCTCCCTTCATTGGCTTCCCATGGAGTTTGGAATTGAGTTTGAAGTCCTTCTTCTTGCTTGCAGGGCTCTAGACAATCAGGCTCCTTTTTGTTTGGAAGATCTGATACTGCTGTATTGTCCTGGCGGAGCGCTGCGCTCCCAGGGTGCAGGATTGCTTGTGGTGCCTGGAGTCTCCGGGGGGTGCGGTGGGAGGCGGAGCCTTCAGTTGTCGGGCTCCTCTCCTGTGGAGCCGGCTGCTGGTCTGGATTCGGGAGTCAGACTCGATCTCTGTTTTTGAGAGTGGGGTTGAAGCCTTCCTTTTTGGTGAGGCCTGCAATTGGGGAGGGATCATGTGTTTCTGAGCCCTCCCTTGTTTATGCTGCTGGTGGGTTTGGTCAGCCGGGGGACCTCCGGTGGTGCGCTGGGACTCACTCCTTTCTTCACTCTCAGTGAAATTTTTTTTTTTTTTGCTGGTCGTTGGCATCTGTTTGTTCTCTCCCATGGATTGAGTCCCCATTGTGCTGTTTGCTCTCTACATGTCTGTTCTTTTTGTCTTTGTCCCGTCACCCCCCAGCCAGTCGCAGCAGATGACTGCCCCTCCCTGAGCCTGGTTCTGCTGGAGGTTTCTTCCTGTTAAAAAGGAGTTTTTCCTCTCCACCGTCGCCAAGTGCTTGCTCACAGGGGATCGCCTGATTGTTGGGGTCTTTCTGCAGCTGTGGGGGTTTCCCCTACAGTTGAAAGTGCTATGAGATGACTGTTGTTGAGAAATGGCGCTATATAAATAAAGTTGAATTGAATTGAATTGAAATTGAAAGGACTGAGATAAGATAACCAAGTGTACAGATGAATGGCCTTTCAGGTACATGATTATCATCAGTTGTGCACTGATGTATAAAATGACCACAATTTGATGTGGATAAAAACCACAGTTTTAAATGTTTGTGTTATCTAGACTCCTTTCCCTGCTTGTACCACACTGGGTGACAGCCAGAGGAGACCCTGAAAAATCTCCCCATCATCAAATTAACCCATTTCCCTGTAAATTAAACTTAAAACTCGAAGAAAACCAGGTTCAGACCAAGCCCCCTCTTGCCCTAATGTCACAGTTCAGCATCTCTGTGGCTCCAAATGTAAAATGTGCAGTCTATGCAGCTGTCAAGAACAATATTATAGATATACCCCAACAATCAACCACTGCAGTGACTTACCTTTAACGAAAGAATTTTCCTCCAACTGCCACCTGTAAAGCAAAAGGAAGAAAGGAAAATAAATATGGGAAAATAAACCAAGAAAAAACCTAATCCTGTGTTTACCTATTATTTTAGGTCAAATTAGCTGCTCTGCCATAAACTTTTAACACAGGTTTGCGTGCTACCTTTCCAGGTGCAGGGGACTTCTTGGTTTCCCACATGCCTCGCTTGTTTCCAACGTCAGCTGGTTTCGCCTCCTGTCACAAAAAAAAAAACCCTCATTGACCTTAATGAGCATTAATATAAATAATTCAATGTTATTATTTAATGATATACTACAACCCCAATTCCAGTGAAGTTGGGATGTTGTGAAAAATATAAATAAGAACAAAATACAATGATTTAAAAGTCCTTTTCAACGGAATTTAACTGAAAATTCAATTGAATATACTTCACTGGAATTGGGGTTGTAAAATGTTTTGTTGTAACTGTTCAATAAAACATACTTAAAATATCAAAAGTTATTAAATGATTATAATCACAGATAAATCTAAAAGGTTGTGTCACATTTTGCAGGAATAATTTTTTTAAAATGGAAAATCAAAACTATTTCATCTTTATTTTTCCCCTTTCTTCCCAAATATCTGCTGCTTATTTGAAAAGGGTTTGAGCAAAACTAATGTAATATTTACAAGGAGTCAAAACAAAAGTAATACTTTAATATGTACAATAGATATGGATACTGTTTTGATTATGTGATTTGTGGAGTCCCACAGGGTTCAGTTTGGGGGCCATTGTTATTCAATATGTATATAAATGATATATGTAAAGTCTCAGAAAAAATGGATTTAGTATTGTTTGCTGATGACAATAATCTATTATGCAGTGGAAGCAATTTGGAACAACTTTTGGATACACTCGGAAAGGAATTAGGAAAGCTTAAACTGTGGTTTGATTCAAACAAATTAACGCTCAATTTAAGTAAGACAAAATTTATAGTTTTTAACAGCCATCACAACAACTTAGTATCTAAACTCAGTGTAAATGGTGTAGAGATTGAAAGAGTATCTGAAACTAAATTTCTTGGAGTAATAATTGATAATAAACTGTGTTGGAAGTCACATATTAATTATATTAAAGGTAAAATATCTAAATCAATCGCAATACTACACAGAGCGAAATATTTGCTGAATCAACCCACATTATATACTTTGTATCATTCATTAATACTACCATACATGACATATTGTACCGAAGTATGGGGAAATACATATAAAACAAACATACAGTGGGGCAAAAAAGTATTTAGTCAGCCACCAATTGTGCAAGTTCTCCCACTTAAAAGATGAGGGAGGTCTCCAATTTTCATCATAGGTATACCTCAACTATGAGAGACAAAATGAGAAAAAAAAATCCAGAAAATCACACTGAAGGATTTTTAATGAATTAATTGGTAAATTCCTCGGTAAAATAAGTATTTGGTCAATAACAAACGTTCATCTCAGTACTTTGTTATGCACCCTTCGTTGGCAATGACAGAGGTCAAACATTTTCTGTAAGTCTTCACAAGGTTTTCACACACTGTTGCTGGTATTTTGGCCCATTCCTCCATGCAGATCTCCTCTAGAGCAGTGATGTTTTGGGGCTGTCACTGGGCAACACGGACTTTCAACTCCCTCCAAAGATTTTCTGTGGGGTTGAGATCTGGAGACTGGCTAGGCCACTCCAGGACCTTGAAATGCTTCTTACGAAGCCGCTCCTTTGTTGCCCGGGCGGTGTGTTTGGGATCATTGTCATGCTGAAAGACCCAGCCACGTTTTATCTTCAATGCCCTTGCTGGTGGAAGGAGGTTTTCACTCAAAATCTCACGATACATGGCCCCATTCATTCTTTCCTTTACACGGATCAGTCGTCCTGGTCCCTTTGCAGAAAAACAGCCCCAAAGTATAATGTTTTCACCCCCATGCTTCACAGTAGGTATGGTGTTCTTTCTCCTCCAAACACGACAAGTTGAGTTTTTACCAAAAAGTTCTATTTTGGTTTCATCTGACCATATGACATTCTCCCAATCCTCTTCTGGATCATCCAAATGCTCTCTAGCAAACTTCAGACGGGCTTGGTCAAGTACTGGCTTAAGCAGGGGGACACGTCTGGCACTGCAGGATTTGAGTCCCTGGCAGCGTAGTGTGTTTTTGATGTAGCCTTTGTTACTTTGGTCCCGGCTCTCTGCAGGTCATTCACTAGGTCCCCCCGTGTGGTTCTGGGATTTTGGCTCACCGTTCTCGTGATCATTTTGACCCCACGGGGTGAGATCTTGCATGGAGCCCCAGATCGAGAGAGATTATCAGTGGTCTTATATGTATTCCATTTTCTAATAATTGCTCCCACAGTTGATTTCTTCACACCAAGCTGCTTACCTATTGCAGATTCAGTCTTCCCAGCCTGGTGCAGGTCTACAATTTTGTTTCTGGTGTCCTTTGACAGCTCTTTGGTCTTGGCCATAGTGGAGTTTGGAGTCTGACTGTTTGAGGTTGTGGACAGGTGTCTTTTATACTGATAATGAGTTCAAACAGGTGCCATTAATACATGTAACGAGTGGAGGACAGAGGAGCCTCTTAAAGAAGAAGTTACAGGTCTGTGAGAGCCAGAAATCTTGCTTGTTTGTAGGTGACCAAATACTTATTTTCCACCATAATTTGCAAATATATTCTTTAAAAATCAGACAATGTGATTTTCTGGATTTTTTTTCTCATTTTGTCTCTCATAGTTGAGGTATACCTATGATGAAAATTGGAGACCTCGCTCATCTTTTAAGTGGGAGAACTTGCACAATTGGTGGCTGACTAAATACTTTTTTGCCCCACTGTATATCCAGTCTTTATGCTTCAGAAGAGAGCTATTAGAATAAAGCTGCTTACAGGGAACAAAGCTGCTTACAGGGAACCAACAAACCCACTTTTTCTTAAATTAAAAGCTCTCAAGTTGAAAGATCTGGTTGACTTTAAAACTGCAGTAATAATGTTTAAAGTGAAGAATCTATCACTGCTGTGGTCTATATTAATCATATATCCCATAACCTACATATGTATAAGCATGTGAGAATGTTTGGTGATTACATATGTAAAGCGACTTCACACCTCAGAACAGGACAAAGAGGTCTCAACCGTCAGCGGAGATCAAAGAGCATCCGAGGCGCTGCGGTGGAGACCAGATCGATCGCCCTGACCTCCCAGGGCCAGGTGGAGGGATACGAAGACAAAGGAGGGGGATTAAGATAATGCGGGATGTCAGCTTTGATATGCATGTCTTTTGTTATGTGTAGGTATAAGTATGTAGAGCTGAATGTGTTCTCACTCTATTCTACTTCTGCTTCTGCACTGAGATGAGACTTGTTAGAAGAGCGAAGCTGATAATAAACTTTGGCTTATAAGTCACATCGCCTCGTTATTCCAAGCTCCTCTACACTGGTGACCCTGACGCGAGGATGGACCAGAGGCGTTCTCCCGCGATTGACTCATCTGAGGCGACCCAGGCAGATGCCGGCGCCCATGCAGACAGGGGAACGGATGGAAGACGTTCCCCCACGGCAGAAGAGAGGGCTCAACCGAGCACCAGCCCCTCCGTGAGAGCAGAAGAAAGGCGCTCTCACCCAGCGGACACATCAAGGATGGCCCACACAAGCGCCGTTACCGTCAAGCTGCCAGAATTCTGGCAAGAAGACCCGAGCTCGTGGTTCCAGCAAGCTGAGGCTCAGTTTGCACTGGCGGGCATAACGGCGGACGAGACGAAGTTTTATCACATTGTCGCCAAACTCGACGCTGCCACGTCAAGATGCATGCGGAGCATAATCCGACAGCCGCCCGCCTATGACAAATACAGAGAGCTGAAGGCGACCATTGTCGAGAACTTCGTCCCCTCAGCCGAGGAGAGAGCAGAGAAGATCCTGGCGATCTACGGCCACAGAGGATGCAGACCCAAGGCCCTCATGGAGGACATGCTGCAGCTCAAGGAGGAGGACAACGACAACTTCCTCTTCCAACACATCTTCCTCAGCACTCTGCCGCCACACATGAGAGGGACGCTGATCAACATGCGGTGCAGCACCCAGCAGGACTTCTGAGCGCTGGCCCGAGAAGCGCAGCGACTCACCAACGCCTGCAGGGAACAGGTGGCCACAGCAGCATCCGCAGATGCCCAGAGCAACGGAGAACCACAGACAACCGAGCAGAGCCCGCCCACCATGGCGGCAACACGACCAAGACGCAGCAGGCGGAATGACATCTGCTATTACCACCACCGTTTCGCCGAGGGGGCGTACAAATGCGTTCCCCCCTGCAAGTTCAAAAGTTCGGGAAAACGCCCAAACCGAGAACCGTTAACGGCTGCGGTTCTCGGCAAAAAAAATAAACCTCTTTATGTGACTGACGGACACACCGGCAAACAGTTCCTAATTGACACTGGAGCTCAACTGAGTTTTATCATGCCCTCCCACGCAGACCGGGCCATGGGCCCCCAAGGCCCATGGCCCTGGGGGCTATTAGTCAATCTAGCAAATAGGCGCTTGGTTAATGCACTGTCATTTTCTTCTATTCCCTGCTCAGCTCGAGTTTCTCCACCACCCGTGCAGGCCAGCGTCACTACAGCAGGAGGTAAGTTTGATCAACTCCTCACCCAATTTCCAGCACTCACAATTCCCAAATTCTCAGCTACAGTGGCTAAGCACGGGGTTGAACACTTTATTCCCACAATGGGCCCACCCGTATTTGCCAAAGCTCGGCGCTTAGACGCGACCAAGCTCGCCATAGCTCGGGACGAGTTTACCACCCTTGAAAAACTAGGCATTATCAGACGCTCAAAAAGCCCCTGGGCATCACCACTACACATGGTCCCGAAATCCGACGGTTCTTGGAGGCCGTGCGGCGATTACCGCAGATTAAACAATGCGACAGCTCATGACCGCTACCCAATTCCTCACATCCAAGATTTTTCACTACATCTGGCGGGTGCGTGCATTTTTTCTAAAATAGACCTGGTCCGTGGCTATCACCAAGTCCCCGTTCGAGCGGAAGACATTCCTAAAACAGCTGTAATAACCCCCTTCGGTCTTTTTGAATTTTTGCGGATGCCTTTCGGCCTCAAAGGCGCTGCTCAAACCTTTCAGCGGATGATGGACGCGGTATTACGCGACCTCCCTTTCGTGTTTGTCTACCTCGACGATATGCTGGTAGCCAGCTCGTCGGAGGAAGAACACGAACAGCATCTCACTATGGTTTTTCAAAGATTAGAAGAGCACGGGTTAATAATCAATCCAGCCAAATGCAAATTCGGCGTGTCACAAATTGATTTTTTGGGACACAGAGTTTCACCGAAGGGGGCAGTCCCACTGCCAGACAAAGTTCGCGCAGTAAAAAGTTTTCCACGGCCACAAACGGTCAAATCGCTGCAAGAATTTTTGGGAATGGTTAATTTTTACAACCGTTTCCTCCCCCGTGCAGCTCAACTCATGCAGCCCCTATATGACGCGCTCAGAAAACAAAAGCCTTCCAACGCGGTCGAATGGACCCCGGAGCGCGAACGCGCCTTCGCGGAAGTAAAAAGTGCCCTAGCTAACGCCACATTGTTGGTTCATCCTGATCCCTCGGCCCGCATTGCGCTAACCACAGACGCTTCAGACCTGGCCATAGGGGTGGTTGTAGAACAACACGTTGGCGGAACCTGGCAACCTTTGGCATTTTTCAGCAAATCGTTAAACCAAACTGAGCGTAAATACAGCACTTTTGACAGGGAGCTGCTAGCGCTTCATTTATCCATCCGCCACTTCCAGTTCTGGTTGGAGGGGCGGCGTTTCACGGCTTTTGTCGACCACAAACCGCTCACCTTTGCGATGGCTAAAATTTCAGAACCATGGTCAGGCAGGCAACAAAGACAGCTAGCTGCAATTTCAGAGTTCACCACAGACATTCGACATGTGGCAGGCAAACTTAACGTGGTAGCAGACTGCCTCTCTCGCGCTGTGACATTGCCAGAGCGCGAGGAGACAGATTATACTACCTCAGCCGCAGAACTCTTCGCCAACGCGGACACATACGCGGCCCCAATCCACGTAGGGATAGATTACGCAGCCATGGCGGAGGAGCAAAGTAGTGACGCAGACGTGCACGCACTCCTGTCTGGACCAACAGGGTTAAGGCTGGAGGAAAGGGGTTTACGCGATGGTGTACCCCCCCTAATATGCGACATCTCAACCGGCTGTCCTCGCCTGGTAGTCCCAGCTGCATGGCGCCGCCGTATTTTCGACTCAGTTCACGTCCTCGCTCACCCGGGTGTGCACGCCTCGGTTAAAATGGTCGCCGAAAAGTTTGTGTGGCCCGGCCTGCGCAAAAACGTAAAAGAATGGGCAAAAACTCGCATGTCTTGTCAGCGCGGCAAAATACACAAACACACAAAAGCCCCTCTAGAGCCTTTTCGAATCCCAGCTAGAAGGTTCGACCACGTTCATGTCGACCTCGTGGGACCACTACCTTCCTCCCAAGGTTTCACACATCTGTTAACAATGATAGACCGTACTACGCGCTGGCCTGAGGCGGTCCCTCTGGCGTCAACCACAGCGGAGGAAGTCGCTCGCGTTTTTTTGACAAACTGGGTGGCACGTTTTGGCGTCCCATCGAACATCACGTCCGATAGGGGGCCTCAATTCGTCTCGGAGCTTTGGTCAGCCATGGCCAGCAGCTTAGGAGCGACAATTCACCGCACCACCGCTTATCACCCTCAGGCTAATGGGTTATGCGAGCGTTTTCACAGATCTTTAAAGGCCGCCCTCAGAGCCTCACTAACGGATACAAATTGGGTAAATAAACTTCCCTGGGTTTTATTAGGGTTGCGTGCTGTGCCTAAAGAGGATCTAGACGCCTCCCCAGCAGAATTAGTTTTTGCACAACCTCTCAGGCTCCCAGGTGAATTTTTACCAGAGAACCCAGAGCCAGGGCATCTTCCAGCCCCGAGGCTTTTAGGCAGCAACGGTCCTGACACTCTCCCCGGACCGGCACATCACTCTTTTCCACGGGTTTTTGTCCCCCAAGCTTTAAAAAACGCTGAATTCGTTTTTGTTAGGCATGAAGCTTTAAAACCAACCCTCCGTCCACCATACGATGGACCTTTCAGAGTGCTGGAACCTGGTGATAAGCATTTTGTGCTTGATTTAGGGGACAAAAAAGAAACAGTCAGCAGTGACAGACTTAAACCTGCCTTCTTGTTGAGAGACAAACCTGCACGGTTGGCGAGAGCACCTCGGCGGGGTAGACCCCCCAAGAGAAAAGACTCAGCCCCCCTGCAGAGAACAAATAATCACTCTCCTCCCTAAGCTGCAGATTCCTTACAGGAAGGTCCCACCAGGACGCCCAAGCGGACCCACAGCAGATTCGGGAGAAGATTAAAACCCAGACGGCACAGGGACTGATGCAAACTACTCAAAAGTTGTTCACTAATTGTGCTGTAACAGTTTAAGACTGACTTGTGATATTACTATGCTGTTATGATTACCACTGAACTCTCTACAGGAGCATAGCTGCTGGAAAGTTTCTTCCTTGTCAAGAGGTGTAGCAGTTAGTATGTCATAATAATTATCTTAAACTGTGAATTTTTCTATTGTCCTTTTCTTAGTTGTTTGGGGGGGCGTGGTCTATATTAATCATATATCCCATAACCTACATATGTATAAGCATGTGAGAATGTTTGGTGATTACATATGTAAAGCGACTTCACACCTCAGAACAGGACAAAGAGGTCTCAACCGTCAGCAGAGATCAAAGAGCATCCGAGGCGCTGCGGTGGAGACCAGATTGATCGCCCTGACCTCCCAGGGCCAGGTGGAGGAGTACGAAGACAAAGGAGGGGGATTAAGATAATGCGGGATGTCAGCTTTGATATGCATGTCTTTTGTTATGTGTAGGTATAAGTATGTAGAGCTGAATGTGTTCTCACTCTATTCTACTTCTGCTTCTGCACTGAGATGAGACTTGTTAGAGGAGCGAAGCTGATAATAAACTTTGGTTTATAAGTCACATCGCCTCGTTATTCCAAGCTCCTCTACAACTTCCCGCAGATATCCAAAAGTTGTTCCAAATAAGGGAGAAACAATATCATTTCAGAGGAACATGTATATTTCAAAAGCCTTCAGTGAGAACTACCACCAAGCAACACTGTGTGTCAGTGCAAAGAGTCAGATTATGGAACGATTTTGGACCTGAATTAAAATCATCTACAACGCTTGGACAATTTAAACAAAAACTAAAGGAAGAAATACTCCAAATATATATACAAGATGACATGTAAAATCACATAAGGATTGTCATATCCAGTCTGTGTTGTGTTGTTGCTTAGTTTTTTTTTGTCACATTTTGTCTTAGCTTTGTTCCGAATTGTAATCGCTCTTGTTTTGTTTTTCTTTTGAATTCTTGGATGGAATATGGGTGGGCAATATAAGCTGCGGCTTCAGCCATCACCCATTTTGGATAACGTGTTGAACTGTATAATCAGAGGAGTTATTGTTTAATTTGACCTTGTTGGATTTTTTCCCCTTTGTTATATTATTCTCTTTCTTTTTAATCTTTACTTTTAATCTGTCCTAAATAAAGATTCATTCATTCATTATTAGCTGGTAATAACAGGGAATTAAAAGCAAAGCTATACCTTTACTAGTTTGAAGCGCAGCCAAAGAAGAACAGGACAGGTTTGAGTGAGGACATCTGAGAAAAGGTGTTATTAAAAAGGACAGAAATAATTAAACTCAGTATAAACAGAAAGAAAATGCAGAGATAATATGACAGGAAATGCATGCATGCACAGGCTGCTGCACAGCTTCATCCCATCGGGGGAAGTGCTACTGCAAATGTAACAGGAAGGCTACAAGTACTTCTACAGCCAAGACTTTTGACACTAAAGATATCTCGGTTGTAAATTTTGCTTGAAAACAATGTCACACGTCATTCAGTAATGCTACTGCTTGCGGTCATGTCTCCAGATGACGTGAATTAACAGCTGTGTCCTCCAAGGACAAGTACAAATGTGCATGGATGTGACCTTTTCATGTAGAGAGACCGTAGCGTGGAGTTAAGAAGACTAATGGATGTACTGTTTGTATTAGATGGGTCAAAGGAAACAAAGCTGAAATAACTACAATCATTGTGTTTTGCTGTTTAGAGGGCTGCAGAAATGGTGCAGAAAAATCTTACATAAAATTACTACTTCTGATTGGAAGGTTCATGTGCAAATGTGAAAAATAAGATTTTACTTCTGCATGATGTTTTCCCAAATATTGATAGCAGGAAATCTGTCACGTAATGTAAAGAAAAATAACATTTGGTTTGTGAAGGGTGACGATAGATGGTGTTAACTGAACTGTCCATGTGGTGGGGCTAGACTCCTAACATTAGCACTGCCTTTTCCTGGACTTCAGAGATGAAGGCTGCGGTCAACAAAAGACCAGCAGGTTGATGTGTAAATGAGTGCATCAGCATGCACAGAATATCAAGGGATTACTCTGCTGAAGTAACAGTGGTGTCTAATTTACAATAGTGTGTGGGTGAGAGATTGAGATGAGGATTTATCGGGTCTTACCGCTGGCTTTGCTGCTGGCTTTGCCGCGGCTGCCGGTGATGCTGGTTCAGGTGCAGCTGCTGCAGGTGCCGGTGCTGGTGCTGGCGCTGGCGCTGGCGCCGGCGCTGCAGCCTTCTCGGCTTCTGCGGGCTTTGCTCTCCAGTTGCTGATACGTCCAGCCACGTTTCCTTTGATACCAGCCACATCCTGGAGAGAGAACACCTCAAACACTCAGTCTCTCATCAACAAACCTGTGCATCCTCCTGTTTGTCATTGTCTTCCACCTTGTTTGCAGGAGCTGGACTTTCAGAGGAGGTGCTGACATTGCCTTTCTCCCACATGCTTTTAATGTTGCGTGTGCCTCCTGTAGGAACGTCTGCCACCTGAGACTTGGGGGATTTCATGTCTTTATTTCCCTGTTGAAAGGAAGGAATTCAATGACTTTTATACATCAGAGGTGGGACCTTCTCCATTAGATTTACTACACTGTATTTTACTTGTGTACAGTTTGAATGGAGGACTGAGATTTGCAGTGCTGTGAAAAAAGTATTTGCACCCTTCTTGATTTCTTATATTTTTGCATATTTGTCACACTTAAATGTTTCAGATCATCAAACAAATATAAAATGCAAATACAAATACAACTACAAAGTGTTTGTGATAACTGGCAATGAGTCTTTTACATCGTTGTTGAGGAATTTTGGTTCACTTTTCTATACAGAATTGTTTTAATTCAGCCAAAGTGGAGGGCTTTAGTTTGAGGTCACGAACTGAATCCAGGACTTTCTCCTTCAGGATTTTCTGGCAGAGAGCAGAATTCATGGTTCTGTGAAGAAAGGAAGCAGGCGAGGCAACGAGCTGCACGACACAGAAACTTTATTCCATCTCCAATATACAGTACAGTAAAAAATCTCCTGGGTCTCTGTGCATTCCTCTTTTATATCTTTAATAGCATGCATTGAGACCCGGAACTTCCGACCATAATACATTGTTGTTTAGAACAAAGCCTGTGTGGCACATTAACATGACATAACACTGGCGCCGCTCTCACACCCTTCTTCTTCCAGCGGCTCTGGCAGCTACTCCTCTCCCCGGGGGGTGCATAGTCCTTACTGTCCCGTCTGATACCCCCCGGTAACACCTCTTCTTTCGCTCCATTGTTCCCCCCTTCCCCAGCTGCCTTCTCTGGGTGGAGAAGCATCTGCATAAGACTTCGTCTCCCCCAACGTGTGGAAAATTTTCCAACCTTGTACGCTGAGATGGTGAATCAGATATGCTCGTCTCCGCACTCCGTCAAGTTTACTCAGGCCCAACGCCACAATATACCCCTCAAACATGGCCAACCAGTTAGGCCACAGGATTGCTGGTTCCCCCAGATACTGTAGAAATGGTGGTAGATGTGCCCCGTATGCCTCCATAGTTTATCCTCGTCGCCAAAATGTTATGTATGAAATCAGTGAGACAGGAGACAGGATATGCCAAGCAATAAACTGAACTTTATTGGGACTGGCACAGAATAAATACAGCAGCTGCAGCCTGCCTGACATCATCCCGCAGGGTGGCTACAGCAAGCCCCAAGGGCCAAACTCACACACAACAGCGTTGCCGTCCAGGTGGGGGCGCACGCGGTCACCCACTGCCACATTTCAACCGAAAAAGCAGAAGACGCCAAGCCCCAGAGCGTATGCACTGTGCAGAGTGAAAAACTAGCCCTTCTGGATTACATCGGCGCGCCATAACAAGTTCTAATAGCACGCGAGCTTGAAGATCCACCTGCTTTAAATTAACAGGGCGCAGAAACTGACCGGAGCAAAGAAAAAGAATACATGAGCGCAAAAACCTATTCCCTCTGCCTTCAACTTGCCGCAAGATGGGAAAGCAAACCAGACTCAAGTTACCACTGAGGTCAATCTCCTTCAGGATTTTTTGGTAGACAGCAATATTCATGGTTCCATTTACCACAGCAAGTCTTCCAGGCCCTGAAGCAGAAAAAAACAGCCCCAGACCATCACACTACCACCACCATATTTTACTGTTGGTATGATGTTCCTTTTCTGAAATTCTGTGTTACTTTTACACCAGATGTAATGGGACACACTCCTTCCAAAAAGTTCAACTTTTGTCCTGTCAGTCCACAGAGTATTTTCTCAAAAGTCCTGGGGATCATCGAGATGTCCTTCTGACAAAACTGAGATGAGCCTTTATGTTCTTTTTGCTCAGCAGTGGTTTTCATCCTGGAACTCTGCTGTGCAGGCCATGTTTGCCCAGTCTCTTTCTTATGTGGGGTCATGAACACTGACCTTAACAGAGGCAAGTGAGGCCTGCAGTTCTTTGGATGTTGTTGTGGGGTCTTTTGTGACCTCTTGGATGAATTGTTGCTGCGCTCTTGGGGTAATTTTGGTTGGCCGGCCACTCCTGGGAAGGTTCACCACTGTTCCATGTTTTCACCATTTGTGGATAATGGCTGTCACTGTGGTTTGCTGGAGTCTCAAAGCTTTAGAAATGGCTTTATAACCTTTTCCAGATTGATAGATCTCAGCTACTTTGTTTCTTATTTGTTCCTGAATTTCTTTGGATTGCAGCATGATGCCTAACATTTGAGGATCTTTTGGTCTACTTCACTTTGTCAGGCAGATCCTATTTAAGTGATTTCTTCATCAGACCTTGGTGTGGCTAGAGAAATTGAACTCAGCTTTCCAAAGATGCGATAAACCACATTTAATTTATGTTTTAACAGGGGGGCAATCACTTTTTCACACAGGGCCGTGTAGGTTTGGATTTTTTTTTACCCTTTATAATAAACACCTTCATTAAAAACTGCATTTTGTGTTTACTTGTGTTATCTTTGTCTAATATTTAAATTTGTTTGATGATCTGAAACACTTAAGTGTGACAAAAAAAAAAGAGAAATCAGGAAGCGGGCAAACACTTTTTCACACCACTGTAGTTTGTTTGTTTTATTAACATCCCCATTAGCGCTTGTATAAAACATTGGCTCTTCTTCCTGGGGTCTAACATATATATTTTCCCTTGTGTCTGTGCTGTACGGAGGAGGGGGGAAGCACAAGAGTAACCCAAAGCGCTCCAGACGTAACTGGAAGTGGGGGAGCGAAAACAGTACTCACAGGGCTGGAGCGGTCCGAGTCAATCCAAGTACACAAAGCTGAGGACAAAACTGGTGACTGAGCAGTAGACAATTCAATAATCTGGCAACCACGAGTGGGAGAACAGAGCTTAAATAATACGAGCCATAATGACCAAAGTGATTGCCGGTGTAAGTGGTTGTGTATGTGTGTGCAGGAATGAGTGGGCGAGCAGAGTAAGTGCAGGTGTGTGTGAGCGGGAGTGTGTGAACCTTAGCACGCAGAGGAACAGACAATGACAAATTGGAATCACCTGTCAGAACTTGACAGGAAAGGAGGGGCCCACAGTAGCCAAAATACAACAGAACAAGACGGAACAATGAAACACAATATGGAACTCAAAAGATAACAGAAAGCACAGATCATACAGGAACAGAAAAGGCCATGAAACCGGGCTCGGGAGAATCCCAAGCCCGATTCATGACAGAGCCCCCCTCTCAATGGGTGGATTCCAGACAAAGTACCATCCAAAAAAAAACAAAAAAGAAAGAACTACCTGCCCCCCCCTTCCCCCAGCAAGACTACAATAAACTACCCAGGGCGGGAGGTGGTGGGAACAGGCAAGGAGGGAACAAACAAAAACACCCCGATCAGGACCCACACAAACAAAAAAACACAACAATCAACCCCCCCCCCCCGCCAAAGTCCAAAAGCGTGGAGGCTCGGGAGGCCACCCAGAGTCCCAGGCCCCATGGTCCAAACAATGAGGCCAATCAGGTGGCCTCCCAGCATCCCAGGCCAGCCGAACAGTCAGGAGGAACGAGTCGGGTGGTCTGCTTGGGAAATTTGGCCACCCAACCCAACGGCACAGTACATCAGGCAGCTGGCCTGGGTTCTTTAGCCACCACCTTGGGAGAGGTGAACCAGACGGCGGTTTCCCCACAGGGAGACCCACCACAGGAGAGGGGAGCCGAGGAGGGGGAGCCCCGGCGTTAAACGACCATGGGGAGGAAACCACTATGCTTGAAGTGGTAGGGAACTGGGGGGGGGGGGTAGCTGCACCCACGATGGTCCCGGTCTGGGACATGGCAGCACCCACGGTGACCTCTACGAGGAGAGCAGGACCCTGGGTGGCCTTCGGTGGCAATCCTGGACCCTTGGAGACATCTGGCGGAGAGGGAAGAAGGACAACACTTTTGATGGTCTCAGGCAGGAGAAAGGTAGCACCCGCGGGGGTCCCGGTCTGGGACATGGTTGCACTCGCGGTGGTCCCAGCTGGGGGCAGGGCTGCACCAGCATGGACCCTGGACTGGAGCTCGGCCGCACCTGCAGTGGACCCCGGCTGTGCCAACGTAGCACCCACAGTGGACCCCGACTGGGCCAGTGTAGCACCCACGGTGGACCCCAACTGGGCCAGCGTAGCACCCGTGGTGGACCCCAGCTGGGGTACAGATGCACCCTCAGAGGACCTGGCCTGGGTCACAGCTACACCAATGGAGGTTTTGGGCTGGAACGGAGCACCCATGATCTCCTCCGTGAAGGCTGGACCCCCAGTTGCTTTAGGCGGAGAGCCTGGACCCCCGGAGACCTCTGGAGCAGCTGGTTCCTCTCCGGTGACCCTGGGAATGAGCTCAAAAACAGAAGGACAAGAGGGGTCAGGGTCACCGGCAGCGGCAGCGGTGGAATCTGGCAGGGCGAGCTCAGATGCAGTGGGTGGCTGCACCTGGCTCTCCTCACCAAGAGTCAGGCAAGATTGCTCTAACACTGAGAACAGGAAGACAAAATAGAGCACTTGCCTGAGCTCAAGCTCCACCGCCGTCCATGACTCCAACGATCCGGGCGAGGATGGAGGCTCGGGCTCAGCATTCGACTCTGCTGCGGCAGCCTCCACAGCAGGCTCGATGGTCACAACAATCCTGGCACCTCCAGGCGAAGACTCCAACGCTGATGACTGCTCCAGCGAGGTAGCTGGGAGTTCGCTCCGTGCGAGCTCTGAAGCTAGATCTTCCAGTGCCCTGGGCTCCTCCATCGTCCGGCGGCCAGGTTCTCGGGCTGGCGGACACTCAGGAAGAAATGGAGGGGACACGGAGAGGATAGGGAGAGAGTTCATAACTGCAGCTGGAGGAGAGGACCCAGCGGACTGCTGAAACTGGGCCTCTTCCCCGGGAGACAGACTATGTTTCTCATTATAAGATGTAACAGAATAAAAAAACACTTGCCTGTCATCCCGGTCTTTGATGTTGAGAGCTACAGATGATGAACTGTCATTCTCTTCCGCGTCAATGGCTGCTCGGAGCCCCTCTATGGATGGTGGAGGAACCGGCTCAGATGACGCAGGAGTGGGCGTGTCCGGGGAGACTGCGGCAGAAGTGGAGAGGGCACAGACTAGCGTGACAGCTGGCACAGGGATAGGCTTCGCCGCAAGTGTTGTCATGTGTGACGTCCAGAAAACGGCCGCCGATGAGGTGGAGGGCTTCCTCGGGCACTCCGATGCAGGATGACTCATACACCGTGGAGAAGGCTCCTCTAAGACCCCTGGCTCCTCCGGCGTCTGGCGACTCCCTCCCGGGGCCAGCGGAAAATTAGGGGAGACAGAAGGAAAAGGCTGAGGAGCGGGGACAGCAGCTGATAGAGGGAGCCCCAGGGGTTTGTAAAATCTGGAGCTCCTCCACAGGAATCAGGCTAACCACCTCAGGAGAAAGGGCTAGAGAACGGAGAAGGACTTGCCTGAATTCCTGACAGGTGATGACATCAGCTGCTGTCTCGGTGTCACGCTCCGTCTCCCTGGGAGTAGGACGGGGCGTCTGGCGGGGAGAAGAGGACACCAACTCGGGAGGTGGATTGTGGGCTCTCGGCCTTCGGGAGCGCTTCTTTGGATGCCGATGTTGCGCTGCGGGGGACCCTCTCACCACTTCCTCGGAACGCTGCCGGGTCTCGCATATTTGGGTGAGAAGCTGCGTCAACCCCGAGTATTTCCACAGGCTAAAACGCTCCCGAATCACCCTGACAGCGTTATCCAGTAAGCAAAAAATGATTTCTGGAGAGTGGATAGCACAAACCCTGGAAGCAAAATCCGCCACTCGCTCGGCCACTGCGCACTCCTCCGGGCTCAGTCCAAAAACTGAAAAGTCCATGATGAACTGCTCAAACACAGGTGGGTGAAAAACACAAAATAAGAAAAAAAACACACACACAACACCTCCGCTGGGTTTCTATTTCAGGCCGGATTACTCTGTCATGAGTTACTGCTCTTCTGGGGCAGGAGAAACTAAAACCCAAACGGAGGAGGATGTTGTGTGCATTTATTGAACAAAATGTGAAGTTACAGTCCAAACAAACAAACAGACGAGAAACACTAGACAACAAGGTTAACTCCAGGACGCTCACTGTGAGTACAAAACTGAGAGTGAGAGACCCAAGGCGCTACTGGTGTGACAGATAGCGGGGGGAAGCACAAGAGTAACCCAAAGCGCTCCAGACGTAACTGGAAGCGGGGGAGCGAAAACTGTACTCACAGGGCTGGAGCGGTCCGAGTCAATCCAAGTACACAAAGCTGAGGACAAAACTGGTGACTGAGCAGTAGACAATTCAATAATCTGGCAACCATGAGTGGGAAAACAGAGCTTAAAAAATACAAGCCATAATGACCAAAGTGATTGCCGGTGTAAGTGGTTGTGTGCGTGTGTGCAGGAATGAGTGGGTGAGCAGAGTGAGTGCAGATGTGCGTGAGTGTGAGTGTGTGAACCTGAGCAGGCAGAGGAACAGACAATGACAAATTGGAATCACCTGTCAGAACTTGACAGGAGAGGAGGGGCCCACGGTAACCAAAATACAACAGAACAAGACTGAACAATGAAACACAATGTGGAACTCAAAAGATAACAGAAAGCACAGATCATACAGCAACAGAAAAGGTCATGAAACCGGGCTCGGGAGAATCCCAAGCCCGATTCATGACAAGCAGATGCTTTTGTCTATCGTTTACTGCAATGGTATTCTATATAACACCACAAGAAAAGCACAGGATTGTCAAAAATTTCCTATTAAACAGTGATTTGTAAATTAATCAGAAACTTCTGCTATACAGAAGAAATCTTTTGTGCAACAGCAAATACAGGCTTGAACACAGTTAAGTGAGAATGAAGAAACTACTCATAAATTTGTCATAAAAATGATACTGTAGGCTACTCTTGCTGAGAACTTGACTAAAAAGGATGAAAAAATAATTATCTATTACAACAGCTGAATTGCACTGACTGCATGTTAAAGAGTATAGATTTGGAAATCATGGCAGCAGCTTCATTTGAAAACTCCCTAACTGCACCGGTCCCCAACCACTCGGTACCAAGCACAGAGAAAAAAGAAATTACTTATTCTGTTGCTCTGTATTGTCTATTGAAGTCTGTGTTGTTCTGAAAAAATTACAGAATATTCTCTCTTTAAGTGCCTGACTCCTACCTGTCTGTCTATCTGCTGCATGTCTTGACACACACCTGTCTCATCAGATACTCATCTTTCCTTTACCGGGAGTTTTACTGGGAGGAGGGGCTCTCCTTGGGTGTTTGCAGGCGGTGCATATTGGTCCATGTCCAGACTGGAGATTCACAGCTTTTTTTTGTAACTTAGATTTTTATTCATTTTTCATCATATATAATGCATTCAGATCACATTCTACATTTAAAAAACAAAGGGGTTAGGGTAGGGAAAAAAAAAAAATAAAAATAAAAATAAAAATAAAAAAAAATAAAAGGGGGGGGGGCAAATGTTGGAGCATCAAGTTTTTAGTTTCCATCTCTTAATTCTTCTGGTTTTTTCAGTGTCTTTGGTTATTCTTTCAATTTCTGCCTCGTTGTTGCACTTTGTAGTGTGTCCATTTCCGCCATTTTTTCTCCCATATTCCTTCTTGCATTCTTCGTCGATATGTTAGTTTTTCCATCATACGTATGTCCTCAACAATGTCAGTCCATTGTTCTTGGTCAGGAAGAACTTCTGATCGCCATTTTTTTGTGATAGTTTTTTTACATGCAATCAACAAGATTTTAACTAGATATCTGTCCTCAGCCTGTATAACATTGTCTTTTTTAAGATCACATAAGTACATCAGGTTACAGTTCATTGGTATATTATATCCTAATATCCTCTGTATTGTCACATGCATAGATTTCCAAAATGATGATATTTTGTAGCATTTCCAAAACATATGTGAGTGGTCTGCATTTTGAGCCCCACATCCCCTCCAGCATAAAGATTGGGTATTTGTATATTTTCCTTGAATCTGTGGTGTAATGAAAAAGCGAATCAGGTTTTTCCATCCAAATTCCCTCCATGCCCTTGAATTTGTTGATGTGTGTTGTGTTTTCCATATTTCCTGCCAGCTTTCTTCTGTTATGTTTAAATTGAGCTCTTTCTCCCATTTCTCCTTTATATAGTTACTTGTATGATTGTTTGTCATAAGTTTCTGATATAGTTTTGAAATAATTCTTATTTTATTTCCTGCATATGAGCTTAAAATAAGTTGTATAATCTCGTTCACATCTGTTTGGAGGTTATGCCTAATCTTCTTCATATAGTAATCTCTCATCTGCAGATATCTGAAAAATTCCGATCTTTCTAATTTAAATTTTCTCCTGATATTTACAAAGCTCCCGAGATCTTTTTTTCCGATATTGCCCCATGCTGTGATTCCCTTGTTCACCAGATTTTTGTATCCCCTATCTTGTTTTGCCGGTTCAAACTGACTGTCAAATGCTACCCATTTCAATAGTTTTATGTCTTCCCTTATATTATATTTTTGTACTATTTTATACCACAGTTCTAAAGTAAATTTAGTGATTGGGTCTATTTGTTTGATTTGCTTATATGCATCTTTATCCCCTATTATGCTTTGTACTGGGAGTCCCTCAATTTCCTTTTCCATTTCTTTCCATTTTGCCTCATATCCCTCGTCGCACCAACATATGATATATCTTATTTGTGCTGAGTAGTAATATTCCTTTAGACTCGGTAGGCCCATGCCTCCTTTCTCTTTTGGTAATTGGAGGGTTTTATATTTCACTCTTGGTTTTTTACCTCCCCAAACAAATCTCGATATCATCCTGTCCCACTTTGAGAATTGGGCATCTGGAATCTCTGTTGGTATAGCCTGGAAGAGGTAAAGTAATCTAGGTTGTATGCTGATTTTGACTGTCTCAATTTTTGAATTCAGATCCATATTTAAGATTGACCATCTATCAATATCTTTTTTTATTTCTTGTTCCAACCTATCATAGTTTGCTTTATATATTTTGCTTAGGTCTTTAGGTATGTTCACTCCAAGGTATTTTATTTCTTTTTGGTTCCAGTTTAGTTTGATCTTATCAGTTATCTGGTTTAGAGGGTTATAGTGGAATGTCAGTATTTGTGTTTTTGTTATGTTTATCTTGTATCCTGATAATTTTCCAAAATTTTCTATCAAGTTCATCATTTCCATTATTGATTTATCTGGTTGTTCAAGGTAAACTATAATATCGTCTGCAAATAGCCCAATCTTGTGTTCCGCCCCCTTTATTGTTACACCTTTTAATTTCTTATTTTGTCGTATCGCTTGAGCCAATGGTTCTATGAACAGAGCAAACAAGGTGGGCGATAAGCAGCATCCCTGCCTAGTTGATCTTTGTATATTTACTTTGTCTGTTAAGCTACCGTTTATCTTGATTCTTGCCACAGGTTCTTGATATAGCGTCCTTATGCATTGTACTGATTTTTCGTTAAATCCAAAGCGCTCCAGTACACTATATAGAAATTTCCAGTTAACCCTGTCAAATGCTTTTTCTGCGTCTAAACTCATTATTACTGCGCTTTTCTTTTCTTTATGTATTTGGTTAATTATATGTATTGTTCTCCTGATATTGTCATGTGTTTGGAGTCCCTCTATGAATCCAGTTTGATCATCTTCTATCAATTCCGTCAAGAATGTCTTTATTCGTTTACATATAATTGTTGTGTATATTTTATAATCTACATTTAATAAAGAGATTGGTCTATAGTTTCCGCATTGTTCTTTATCTTTCCCTGGTTTTAAAATAACTGAAATGATTGCTTCGTTCCATGATGGAGGTATTTTGTTGTTGTTCAGCGTCCAATTAAATGACTTTAGGAGTTGTGGCGTGAGTTCTTCTATAAACAGTTTATAAAACTCAGAGGGGTATCCATCACTACCTGGTGATTTACCGTTTTTAAGTGACTTAATCACATCTCTGATCTCTTGTGTTGTTATTTCTGCTGTTAGTTTTTCATTTTGTTGATTTCCTATTGATGGCAAGTCCAGTGTGTCTAGAAATTTTTTGATATCTTTAGTATTTGTTTCTTCAGGTTGCGAGTATAGTTCTTGGTAGAAATTATGGAAAATTTCTTCGATGTTTTCTGGGTTAACTGTGGTTTTATTTGTGGTGGGGTCTTTAATCTTGTATACATTATTCATTGTTTGTTGTTTTCTTAACCGTTTTGCCAGCAGTTTTGTGGCTTTTGGCCCCGTTTCATAATATTTTTGCTTTAGATATCTATTTTTCCTTTCAATTTCATCCATTTGTGTTTCTTTTATCTTTGTTTTTTCTTCTTTAATTTCTTGATATATTTTTGGGTCATTTGTGCTTTGATGTTTACGTTCTAGTTCCCTCAGTCTCTCACATCTTTGTTCATACGCTTCCAGTTTAGTCTTATTTGCTTTTCCTGTTTCAACAATTAATTTACCCCTTAACACGGCTTTTAGTGTGTCCCATAGTATTGTTGGGTCCACTTCTTCATTGTCATTCTCTTGGATATATTCGTTTATGTTTATTTTTATTCTTTCTTTCATTTTCTCATCATTTAACAGTCCTACGTTAAGTTTCCATGTTGTTTGTCGTTTTCTATTGTTCAAATATATTTCCATGTATATAGGATTATGATCTGATATTTCTGCCCCTCCAATCCAACAATTTCTCACCCTATGTCTGTCACCTTCATTCATAAGGAAGTAATCTATTCTAGAGTGTACTTTATGGACTGCTGAATAATGTGTATAGTCTTTTTCGAGTGGGTGCAGGTCCCTCCATATGTCTACCATACCCATTTCTGCCAGTGAGGTTCTTATGAACTTTGTTGTATGTTTTTTTGTCTTCTTAACACTTGTTGTGTCAACTTCATGATCCATGACAGCATTTAAGTCTCCTCCACAAATTAGGACTCCTTCACTGTGTGTTGCTATGAGATCAAACAGATGTTGAAAAAAACCCTTGTCACTTTCTGGTGGGGCATAGATGTTCACTAATGTAATCTGCATACCATCTATTCTTCCCTTTATTATTACATACCTGCCTTCTTTATCCTGGATTTCCTGTTCACTTTCAAATTGTATTTTGTTTGAGATTAGTATCATAACCCCCCTTTTTGCTCCTCCCTTAAATGAACTGTAGTAGGAGTTCTTATAGCCAAATCTCTTTAGTTTCACATGTTCTGTCTTGCTCAAATGTGTCTCTTGCATAAATATAATTTCAGCTTTTTCCTTCTTGAATTTTCTTATTATTCTTTCCCTTTTAACAGGTGAGTTCAGACCATTCATGTTTAATGTCATTATCTTAAGATTTTTACCCATATTCATGTTTTTCCATTTTTTTAACTTGTGCTCCTAGCCCCTTTAACAACAAAAATAACACATATTTATATAAAAACACATTAAAAAATCTCGACCTCCGTACTTTGGGCCTTTCTTCTGCCCACTGGTCCCTGTTGGTGGGTGGGGGGTTTGTCTTCACAGAGTGAAGGGCCCTCCCTAGACTTCTAATTACTATCAAAGTAATAGTCATAAGTCTAGAAATGTCCAACAAATATCACTTAAACCTCTCCTAGCCGTCTGTTTCTCTTTTACCTTGTCTTCTTGGCCTTCATTTCTTCTGTGCCTTTCTTAATCTTTGTTATGATCTAGGCTTTCAGTTGAAAGCCTTGTAGCTTGTCCTGGGCCCGCTGCTCTACGTCTCTCCCCCTTCTTCCGCCGTTCACTCGCCTCCACTCCGTCTGTCGTGGTGCGTTCAGGGCCGCCGCTGCTCCAGCCGTCTCCTTCGGCACGCTCACCTCAAGGCCCCGCTCCATCATATCCCGCGCTGCCTCTTCGGCTGTGTTGTAGGTTCTTGTGCCTTCCTCCCAATGAATCCTCATTTTCGTTAGCAGCGTTTGGAATCAAATTTTTTTCTCTTTCAGCGTTTTTTTAATATTGGCATATTTCTTCCGCTGCTGCACGATTTCTGTCGGGAGATTCACAGCTTTAAAGCTCATTGACAAAATGTGGTAATGATTTTACCTCTAAAGATGTCTAAAATGTTCAAACACTGGCTGTAGTGTTAGATTTGCTCATTTGTTTGTGGTTTTACAGTGTCTCTCCTCACGCGTGCTCCCACGTCGGGGTGCTTTTCAGGCAGGTGGACTTTTTTCAACACAAACCCGGCACTTTGTACAAGCGGTCAGGACGGAGATGTAGGGAGATGTCCACCAGCGGGTTGGGGGAGACGTAGGAAGGGACGGTGTGGGAAAACTTGCGGTTGAGTGTTTTTTTAAATCACACTGTTTTTTGCTGATGTGTTCTGTTAATACTCACAGTAAACACGGAAGTGAGTGTGGTGCAGTGACGCATTTGATTGGTTAGACTGAGCATTTGAGTGCTACTCAGGGACAAATTTGATTGGTGAAATTGGTGGAAGTTGACGAGGATTAGCCAAAATTGAGGCAAAGTTGCGGTGATTGGACAAAGTTGCAAGGTCGTGCAAAAGATGCAGCGATGGCTTGATTTCACGTGAATTAGTGCGATCGCAACATTGCAAAATCCTGGAGGGACTGGTAAGTGTGAACAAACAACAGATTTTCCACGTGAATTTTTTTTTTTTTTTTACAGTAGACAAGAGTCTACATTCAATTTGTTAAACTTCTTTGTTTTTCTGCAGATATAATTTCTGATGCCTGAATGATATCATTTGAAGACTTCTGAGGACAATAAGTTTCAGGTAGGATTTCAATAAGGCCTGAAAAGAAAGTGTAGAACAAAGAAAAAGTAGGGTCCTATTTCTGTCTTTGCCTTTGGCCCCAAATGGACTAAGTCCATCCCTGCCCCTTACAAAAGAGTTGCAGAGCAACAGCAACACTTCATGAAGAAGGAACGCTGAGTGGACTGCCCTTCACTCACGGTGCTCAACTGGGTCCGGGTACGTCGATCCGGTCACTCATACAAGCTGCAGTCCTCCTGGTCAACACCAACGTGGATCACCACTCAGCTAGGACCAGCCGCCTTTCTTCTGACTGATGGGCCATAACGGCAGGCCAGCCACCGCAGAAGGATGACACCACCTCCCACTTCTGATCAACGGACCACGACCAAGTCTGTCGCGCCCAGACTGGGACTTCGCCGACGAACGGTTCACAGCCCGCTGGAACCACCCGGCCCAATGCAGCCCAAGCCCTGACTGGTACAAGTCCGATGGAGACCCATTCATCTTGAGGACGATGTTCATTCATTCATTCATTCATCTTCTTCCGCTTAATCCTTTTCGGGTCGCAGGGGGACTGGAGCCTATCCCAGCATCTTTGGGCGAGAGGCAGGGTACATCCTGGACAGATCGCCAGTTCATCACAGGGCCAACACAGAGAGACAGACAACCTTTCACTCTCACACTGACTTTAAATACATTGATAGTGAGCACATAGTCTGTTCAGTGGCAGAATAACCCACATGACCATACAGGCACACCGGCAGTCTACCCAGTTGCCTAGTTAGAAATGTTATGGTTGAAAATACTCTTTAGATGGCTCATTATAACGGCCCGTTGGGCCCAACCAGTTATGTGTTCTGTTACATTAGCCGATACGCTAATATGTATGCTTTGCCTGCCACCCTTGCTAAGTCTAATGTGCATGGGTAAATGTTCTGAGCTTTTCAAGGGGGAAGTAAATGTAGTATATGGGAAACTACATGACACACTGTGCCGCGCACGCATGCATGCACAGGTGACGTCAGCACATTAAGGGGTATATTATACGGCTGCCCAGGGCCAGCCCTTCTCTTGGCGCCCTACCTACTGCCAGCTACCCACCATCTGTACCACTCTCTCTGTTACTAACATCACTAAAGCTAACCACAGCATGTGGAGGTGTCCGCTCTCACTTCCAGACATAACAAGTATGTCTTTGTCCACTCGTTGACTACACCAGTCACATTTCCCTTGATGTCTCTTCCTTCTTCCTTTTCATCCCTTCTCCCCTCACTCCCCCAACCAGTCGTGGCAGAAGACTGCCCCTCCCTGAGCCTGGTTCTGCCAGAGGTTTCTTCCTGTAAGGGAGTTTTTCCTTCCATTATCGCCTAGTGCTTGCTTATAGGGGATCAGTTGATCGTTGGGGCTTTTCTCTGAATTATTTATGATTTGTGCTTATGTATCTAGCACCTTGAGATGACTTTTGTTGTGACTAGGTGCTATACAAATAAAGTTGAATTGAATTTGGCTATTACTGATCTTTTCCTTTAATCATACAAATCCTTTTCAATGTGATGCTACCAGTCATCAAGCCTTTCTTTCTCTGAAATCCAATGCAACAGTTTAAGAATTTGAGAAATATGGTGTGACTAAATAAATTATATTCTTTACCTGGCTTTGAGAGCAGTGCATTTTGTTTTTGTTGCAGAATAATGTAATTATCACGTTGCTGCTGCTCACCTCTCCTGGGCATGTTGGCCTATACTCAGCACTTTAGTTTATTTTTCACTTTATTGGACTCTTTCCCATAGTTTGTAAATAAACACTGCTTCTAGTTTTGCAAACTCTGCGTGCATCCTATTTTTTTGTTGTGGTCATAACAAATTGTGGCCTCATCTGGGATTTGTACCCGGGACCTCTCGAATTCTGATTTAATTCATCCTTTTTCTGCTGCCTGTTTTGGTCAGTTTGCTCATGCAAAAAATGTGAATTGTATTTACATGCATCTTTGTTGCATATAAATAGACTAATTGTGTCAACTAAAATGATTTATGTGAATTTTAGGTCACACAAACTATTAAGTCTGTGGTTCTCAATGTCAGCAGGCATCTACTGTTCTGATATATACACGGATGAACATTTATTTCCTTTTCCAAATTACTCTGGAGCACTACACTCAAAGAAAGTTATGTCCACTTGCAATGATTTATGTTTGGCAGTGATGGGTTTTTCCCCTTGATGTGCATGCATGGAAAGCCTGGACAGAGATAATTAATTAATAATTAATCCAAAGAATACAGATCACAACAGACAGGACACGGCTTAGATTTAGCATGTAAGTTTTTTTTTGTACATTTTTGGAACAACTGAACCATAGAACCATACCTATATACACATGTAAATGTAGCCAGAGAATAGTAGAGAAAAGTTAATTGCGCAAAGATCCATCATCAAACCACGTGAATTGTTTTGCTCTTTAAATGTCATTTTACCTTGTTGTACTTGTCATGAGGCTGAGCGCGGTGTTTTTACCGTGCTCATGCTCTCTGTTTACTTCTGGTTGTTTTTGTGTATTATTTCTCTGATTGACATGAGTTCCCCACCTCTTCTTCCAGACACTTCCACCTTGGTACCATTTTGTATTTGTAGCTCAGTTCATTTCCTTCCCTGTAATTAGGTCAACCTGCTACTTCATGTGATTCCACACCTGTTGTCATTTGGGATAATTGATTGCATGCCTTATTTATTGTCTGCCTCATTTTCCACTCCTTGTCGGAATCTCATTTAGTCAATATAGAATCTAACTCTGTCAGAACCCTTTTCCCGTTCTGACATCCTTCTTGCTCTCCACTCGGTTTAACCATTGTTGTAAGTTTTGTGTTTGTACACTGTTTGAATTTGTTTTTCTTTATTAAATATCACAAACTACAGTTCAGCGCATGTTTCTGCCCGGAGGGACAATTCATGACAGTAGATTAAGACCAGCTTAAGACCCAGCTGCTGCAGTTTGTGGGGGTTTTTTCACTTACCTTTTTTGTTGCTGGAGGGAGATCTGTCAGTATGTCCCCAGCATGCTGGGACTCAGCTTTCGGAAGGAGGTTGGCAGTTGAGGCCCCAGCGTGGATGAACAGTAGGCAGCTCACTTCATCCAGAGCTATGTTGCTGAGGATCTCGCTTCACGTGGCCCAAAGAAAGTCCTGGAGAACGTGATGGCAGCGGTTGGGATTGTGGAGGTGCATCCCGGTTAAAGGAAGTATCCTGAGTTCGCGGAACTGTTGTCAACCGTCTCCACTCTCCAGCTGTCTTTCCCCGGGTTGGCAATAGACTCGTCTCAGCATGTAGACGCCGCCTTCCTGCGTGACCTCCACTCCTCCCTGAGACACGGCTGTACCGAATCGGATGGAGGAGAGTCACTGGGTGCATACGCCGCAAACCTCCCACCGTTATCCAGCCACAGGCCGCCGGAGGAACTTCTTCATCTCTCAGTACACAGCTTCCTCTTCGCCGTGTCAAAAGGATACTACAGCAGCTTCCGTCTCTAGGTTTTCCTCGCTGGCTGTCTGGTCAGCCTTCTCTTCCTGGGCTGTCGCTGCTGTTCCTTTCTTCACCACGGCATCTCCTCCCGCTGCTGAGAGTCTGGTCGTCTCCTTCCCGGCTCCACCCACCACTGTGTCTGCAGGGGAGGCTCCTCAACGTTCCTCTGAGGGGCCCACAACAACTGTAGTCATGGAGAGGGCTGATACCAGACTGGCTGCAGCAGAAAACATCAGGTCCCGGGAACACAGGCAAGTGTTTTTTCTTTCTCCATCATTAACACATGAATTACCTTGCCTGATTCCTGGTGGTGAAGCTCAGTCATTGCAGTCCTCTGAGTCCTCACCGCCTGCTGTAGCCATGAAAACTTTGCCTGCTCTCTCCGTGTCTCCTCCTATGCCGCCTGAGTGCCTTCCGGTCCCAGGATTAAGCTGCCGGATGATGAAGGAGCCCGCGGTTCTGGTTCCAGCCCCACAGCCACGGTCTGGACGGAGGGAGAGTGCTGCCAAGGATCCAGAGCCTGCGCTGACGATTGAGCATCCCCGGGCTTCAGCTGTGCAGGATTCAGCACCAGCAGGAAGCCAACCTCCTGTTTCCACGCCAGATGAGCCAACTGCGTGGGTCACATCACTGGGAGGTTCTAGGACTGCACCAACCACTATGCCTGCTGTAGGGGCCACCACAGCAGAGCCGAAACTGGACCTCCAGGGGACTTGGCACTGGACGTTGCCCCCTGGATCGACGAAGTCCTGGACGGTGGTGGAGCTTGAGCTCAGGCAAGTGCTCTTCTTTGTTTTCACTGTCTCTGTTTTGGAGAGATCTTGCCTGGCTCTTGGTGGGGAGGGCCAAGTGCAGCCGTCAGGTGCACCTGAGCTCACCTCATCAGGCTTCACTGCCGCCAGTGACCCTGACCCTGATTCTCTGTCCCTCCCATCAGAGCCTTTCCCCAGGGTCACCAAGGATCATCCAACTTCGCCAGAGGTTCCTGTGGGTCCATCCTCTCCGCCGGAGGTCACCGAGGGTGCTGCTACATCCCAGTCTGGGGCCACTGGGGGTGCTAGTACGCCCCAGTCCGGAGCCATCGGGGGTGCTGCACCTATGCGCAAGGTCGCTGCGGGCCCTCAGTCTACGTCCGGTTCCATTGGGGGTGCCTCTTCTCCTCAGTCCGTGTCCTCATGGGTGTTGTGTCCCAGTCGGGGGCCATCGTGGGTACTGTGCCCCAGCCTGAGTCCAACATGGTTGCTGCGCTCCAGCCCGGGGGCCACCATGGGTGTAGCTACGTCCCAGTCCAGGGCCACCATGGGTGCAGCTACATCCCAGTCCGGGGCCACCGTGGGTGCAGCTACACCCAAGTCCAGGGCCACCGCGGGTGCAGCTACACCCAAGTCCGGGGCCACTGCGAGTGCAGCTACGCCCAAATCCAGGGCCACCGTGGGTGCAGCTACACCCCTGTCCGGGGCCACCGAGGGTGCAGCTATGACCCAATCTGAGGCCACCGGGGGTGCTGCGCCTATGCCCAAGATTGCTGCGGGTCCTCAGTCTACATCCAGTTCCATCGGGGGGGGGGGGCCCGAGGGCCACCATGGGTGCGGCTATGTCCCAGTCCAGGGCCACCGCGGGTGCAGCTACGTCCCAGTCCGGGCCACCACGAGTGCAGCTACGTCCCAGTCCAGGGCCACCGCGGGTGCAGCTATGTCTCAGTCCGGGGCCACCGCAGGTGCAGCTACGTCCCAGTCCAGGGCCACCGCAGGTGCAGCTACGCCCAAGTCCGGGGCCACTGCAGGTGCAGCTACGCCCAAGTCTGGGGCCACTGCGGGTGAAGCTACGCCCAAGTCCGGGGCCACTGTTGATGGTGTTGATGCTTTTACCAGCAGCTGTTATGACCAATGCATATGTATATTTTGATGGCATCCATTGATTGGCGCAGCTGTGCAGCCTTCGGTCGCGTCAGAGTATTATTTTCTCCACTTTTGTTTGTTTTTATCAATTTCATTTTTAATTTTTTACCTCTGTTTGTGATACTAGTCTGTGTTTGCTGTTAGCTCGGTATAGGCCTCGCCTAAAAGCCCGTTCGGACGTGCGAGTAGGTCCGATCCCTGGCTGGGCTGCTTTTTACCGGGCTAGGCTACTTGCTAGCCTGTTTTTGCCTTTTAGCTGTTTTTAGCGAACTTTCAGCTAACTTGTTTTTAGCTATTTTAGCTGTTTTTGGCTAGTTAGTGGACTATCCATCTCAGCCCCTGGAACACCATGGCTCCGTCTCTGACTTGTACTCGCTGTTTATCTCTCCTTGGTAAGGTCTCTGAGCTGGAAACGAGGCTCTCCAACCTTTATAAGATTTGGGAGACCGAAGAGCACCTCGATACCACCATTCTCGGGCGTACATTGGCTCCGCCTACCGACTCACAGTTGGCAGAGAAGGCTACTTACTTGGGTAAGCTCAGCGCTTCTCCATCCACCTCTACCCCTGCTCCAGCCTCTGCAGACGCCCATGACCAAAGCAATAAACACTGGCTTTGTCTCAGGGCTAAACCCAAAGCCTCGATTGGTCCCCCTCATCCTCAATGCGCGCCCTGGACCTTGGTTCGACCAGCAAACAACCATCGTCGATCGACCAGAAAGGGCTGCACTGCTTCTCTTCCCGTGTCCTTGGAAAACAGATTTGATATTCTTTCTATGGAGGATTTTCCCCACCTGGACGCTGGCTGTCCGCCCCTGGACGCCCCTCGTCCTCCCTCCTCTTCTTCAGCGGCGGCTCATGTCTGTAAACCCCGGATAAAGACCATCCTGGGTGTGTTAAATCACACACCAGCTCCAGATAGAAGAGAGCGCTTCTCCCTGCCTTCACAACAACAACCTCACCCTCTACAAAATTACTCTCCTAGTCAGAATCCACCAACAAAAACCCACCAGACGACGCTGGTAATTGGTGACTCAATCGTGAGGAACGTCAGAAGCAGGTACTGTGTTACTCGATTTTTTCCCGGGGCTAGAGTCTCTGACATTGAGGCTCTTATCCCTGACCCGCTGAATGAATTCCCTCACGTACAAACTGTCGCTGTGCATGTGGAATGCAATAACATCCCAGATGAAGCGTCAGAGATTTTAAAAAGTGACTTCAGGACCCTTCTGTCCACTCTTATGAACTGTGGCAGACATGCGCTCATCTCTGGGCTTTTGGCACCTCTCAGACGAGGCTGCAATTGTTTTAGTAGAACTGTCGGTCTTAATACTTGGCTGTGTTTTACTTGTCCTATTTTTAACATTGGTTTTGTTGACAATTTTAACTTATTTTGGAACCGCCCTTCACTTATGAGGCCTGATGGCATCCACCCAAATAGACCTGGTGCATGTGTTTTAAGAGACAATCTATTCTATTCCATTCGGTGTTTTTTAGTACAGTGACTGGGACCTGGCGTGTTTACTCGCTCTGAAGCTTCTGGGTTTGCCAAACTGCCCTTTTCTGGTTCTGTTCCCACTTCTTGTATCGATCCCATTAATTCAGGTGGTCTTTACTGTTTGGATGAGCCTTTGATTTATAATCCTACAGAGATTGTGTCTGTCTCCCGTTGCCCTAAATATTGTAACCCAGGACAAATACAACATAACTTGAAAAACACATGCACTTCTGCAGCTCCTCCTCATCCACCACCCTTCAACTTTGCCCCTGTCTCCTCCCTTAGAGAACCTTTTCTGCTTCCTCCAAAGTTAATAAAAAAGTTAATAAAAAATAGAATGCATAAACATCCCAAATTGATTAACCAAAATGTTGGTAAAATTCAAATCCAACCTCAAGTCCCTAAAATCAATAAATCGGCCTCTGTTCCTCCCCAAAACTTAAATATTAAATGTGGTCTATTAAATATTAGGTCTCTAACTTCTAAGTCTCTTCTGGTTCATGATCAATTAATCGATCATCAGATCGATCTACTATCCCTCACAGAGACCTGGCTTGGGCAAGATGATTTTGTTGGTCTGAATGAATCAACTCCCTCTGGGTATTTAAACTGTCATAACCCCAGAGGTTCTGATCGTGGTGGTGGAGTGGCAGCAATTTTCCATTCTAAATTACTAGTTAATGTTAAGCAAAAATTATGTTTTAATTCCTTTGAAGGTTTGGTCCTCAGTGGTGGGTTTGTTGGCAATCTTGGCTTGAACCCAATTTTCTTTGCCATAGTTTATCGTCCTCCCTCGGCCAATTCAGAGTTTCTATAGGAATTTGCCAAATTTTTAGCTGATTTAGTGCTGAAATCTGATAGAATAATTATTGTAGGGGACTTTAATATACATGTTGATGTAGAGAGTGATTGTCTTAATAAGGCATTCAATTCAATTTTAGACTCAATGGGATTTTCCCAGAAAGTAAAAAATTCTACCCATCATTTCCACCATACATTGGACCTTGTTCTGACTTATGGTATAGATACCGACAATCTGGTAGTGTCCCCTCATAATCCTGTACTGTCTGACCATTGTCTGTTAATTTTTGATTTCATTATCTCTGATCACTTGTTTCCTAAAGAAAAATACTACTACAGCAGATGTCTTTCTGATGACGTTGTTGCCAAGTTTTTGCAGATTGTCTCCTCTATGCCATGGGTCAACACAACAGAAACAACAGAAATAATAGATGGAGAGTCTGCTCCATTCGGGATTGATGGCATGGTTGATAATGTTACAGTCTCTCTGCATTGGACTCTAGATTTGGTAGCCCCTTTAAAAAAGAAAAAGTCTAACCAGAGATTTCTAACCCCTTGGTTTAACTCAGAAACTTGTCACTTAAAACAGAAAACTCATCAATTGGAAAGGAAATGGCGTTCAGCTAATTCAGATGAATTCTACTTAGCGTGGAGAAATCATTTCCTAATCTATAAAAAATCTCTTAGAAAAGTTAGATCAAGCTACTATTCTGCATTAATAGAAGCGAACATGAATAACCCCAGGTTTCTCTTCAACACTATAGCCAGGCTTACAGAGAGCCAGGACTCGATCAATCCTCGCATTCCCCCCGAGTTTTCTAGTCAGGACTTTCTGAACTTTTTCAATCTTAAAATTTTATCTATTAGAGATGAAATCAGTCAGATTCTTCCTACCGTAAACTCAAGTACATTAACTTCTACAGCTCCCTCAATTGATATCTGCTTAGATAAGTTTACGCCAATCGACCTCTTAGAGTTGGATAAAATAATTTCCTCATCTAAGTCTTCATCTTGCCCTTTAAACCCTATTCCTCCTAGGTTATTTAAAATCATCTTCCCAATTATTGGTAGCCATATTCTTCTTATAATTAATTCTTCTTTAACTCTGGGTTATGTACCACTGGCTTTTAAAACTGCTGTAATTAAACCCTTACTTAAAAAACCGACTCTTGATCCAGGAGTTTTGGCCAATTATTGACCAATCTCTAATTTGCCTTTCATTTCAAAAATCTTGGAAAGAGTTGTTGCTGTGCAACTAACTGACCATTTGCAGGGAGTTGGTTTGTTTGAGGTGTTTCAATCTGGGTTCAGAGCTAATCACAGCACTGAAACTGCTTTAGTGAAGGTCACTAATGACCTCCTGATCGCACCTGATAATGGGTTTGTCTCTTTTCTTGTTCTTTTGGATCTCAGCGCAGCCTTTGACACTATCAATCATGCCATTCTACTTGATAGATTAGAACACTTTGCTGGACTAATTGGAACTCCGTTGCAGTGGTTTAGATCTTATTTGTCCGATAGATTTCAGTTTGTTCACATTAACAATGAAGTTTCTTTCAACTCTAGGTTCAGTTACGGAGTTCCACAGGGATCTGTGTTGGGCCCTACTCTTTTTAGTGTATATATGCTCCCGTTAGGCAATAACATCAGAAAGCACTGTATACATTTTCACTGTTACGCAGACGACACAAAACTATACCTGTCAGTGAAGCCCGATGATTGTAATCAATTAGCCAAGTTCGATGCCTGTCTTAAGGACATCAAAGCTTGGATGACTTGTAATTTTCTACTATTAAACTCTGATAAGACTGAAGTCATTCTTGTTGGCCCAAAACATCTCAGAAATTCCTTCTCAAATTATGCCTTTAATTTAGATGCTGCCACTCTCACTTTGAATAGTTAGTTCTGTGAGGAACCTTGGAGTTATTTTTGATCAAGATTTGTCCTTTAATTCACATATTAAAATGGTTTCTAGGACTGCCTTCTATCATCTGCGCAATATTGCCAAGATCAGGAGCATCTTGTCTCTAAATGATGCTGAGAAACTGATTCACGCCTTTGTCAGCTCTCGATTAGATTATTGTAATACGTTATTATCTGGTTGTCCTAAAGTATCCTTAAAAAATCTTCAGTTGATTCAAAATGCTGCTGCTAGAGTTTTAACTGGTTCTAGAAAAAGAGATCATATCTCTCCGGTTCTGTCCTCCCTTCATTGGCTTCCCATAGAATTTAGAATCAAGTTTAAAATCCTTCTTCTTCCTTTCAAAGCTCTTAATAATCAGGCCCCCCCAATATATAAAAGATCTGATATTACCTTACCATCCTAATAGAGCATTACACTCCCAAAATGCTGGCTTACTTGTGGTGCCCAGAATCTCCAAAAGTACAGTGGGAGGCAGAGCCTTCTGCTACCAAGCTCCTTCTCTCTGGAACCAGTTACCACTGTGGGTCCAGGAGTCAGACTCGGTCTCTGTTTTTAAGAACAGGGTAAAATCCTTCTTTTTTAATATAGCTTGCGTTTAAGGAGGGATTTTGTGTCTTTTATTCCCACTTTTGTCCTGTTGTTATTTGATCCATACTGCTGGTTGACCTCCAATAATGTACTTGGCACCTTACTGTTATGTTTTTATGTCTGCCAACTCCATCATCCCTATCCACTCACCCCCAGCCAGTCGCAGCAGATGACTGCCCCTCCCTGAGCCTGGTTCTGCTAGAGGTTTCTTCCTGCCAAATGGGAGTTTCTCCTCTCCACTGTCGCTTAGTGCTTGCTCATAGGGGATCATCTGATTGCTGGGTTTTTCTGAGACTGTGGGGTTTTTCTCTGCACTCTGGCACCATGAGACGGCCTCTGTTGTGATATGGCACAATATAAATAAAGCTGAATTGAATTGAATTGAATTGACATTAAACAACCATGGAAATATTTACATGAAGAAAAATTGTGGAGGGTTATAGTTATATGTATAAAGCAGATTCTCACCTTTACCTAACCCTAACATTTTTTGCACCATTAACCATATATTTTTAGTGCCTATCCCTAACTAGTACCATGGGGTTCAATGGCTGTTTTAATTTGCACCTGTACTCAGATTTAGTGGATTTTGAAATGGGGAAACACTGTGAAAGGTGGTTATGTCACCATCTTCGAGATGCTACATATGACTCTCACACTATTTACTGTATGTCACTAAGAGACTTGACCTTTATTGACAAAGTCATCACTTTCAGTATTACTTTTAAATAACAGGAAAAATGATTCTGTATTCTGTTAGTCCTACCAAACCCAGGTTTTTACAATGCATGTATAAACATGTTGATGAGAGGAATTTTTCCAAGTTGAACTAACATTCCTAGATAATGTGATTGGGAGTCACATTACCGCTGCATGCACACACCTCATTTGGATTCGACACGCTGCATATTGGCTGCTAGCTATGCTTGTTTGTTGATTGTTTGGTCTATGATGTAATAGGTTGACCAGAAAAATGTCTATACAAACAAACTGAAAAGACAAATATCGCCACCTATCATAGTGGAGTTGGACATATTTTGGTCAGTAATTCAATTCTGTTTCTGTGTTTGTGTACTGATAAAAGGACTGTTGTCCAATTAAGTCTCACCTGAATGGCTGAAGTGTACTGTTCCAGTCTGTTGCCAATCTTGGAGACAATCGGTGAGTGTGACACTCTGGGTGTTGTGCTGTATAGATGAGCAACATACTAGACAGTGAGGTCATGCTTCTCTGGTTACATTACTTATTTGTATTAGATTTATTTTTTAAACATCTTGTACTGTAAAACAAAATTAAAGAAAATGCTATGGCTCACCTTTTGTGGGCTGATTTGTTTAGGAATTCTGCCTTTTCCCCAATCTGTACAAAACAATAAGATTTAAAGGTTAACAACCAGTCTGTCAATGACATGCAAAAATAAATGTGACAAAGTCATTCTGGCTGCATTCTTCCCTCTAATATAACCTCACTGAGAGGTGGATCAGTGTGTCTCTGTGACGATCTTTCCTGGACTTCACCACCAAGTCTGAGCAAATGCGTAATTTAGACACAGCACATAGAGGATTGTTGTAAAGAAATCTAATAAACATTACAGATTAATACACACACAGTTCCCAACACAAAATACCCAGACCCAGTGCTCAAGAAACATATTTGATCATAGAGGGAAAAGAATTTTGGAATTTTATCACACTGAGCTGTGCATAGACATATGAGTTTATTCATTTTCCCAGATGTGCTATTGTGTGAAACAACTTGGGCACACCTTGACAAATAGCATATTTTGATTTTTTTTTAATTGAAAAGATTAAAAAAAAACAGCCCTCATGGAATATGGAAAAAAGAACAATATTACAAAAACCTCACAACTGTGGCATGTGCAAAAGTTTGGGCACCCTACCCTACATGTTCACATGCCACCTAAACATGCAGCAGCCTCCCTTTTCGTGTTTTCTGCCATTTATGCATTGATGGTGTCATTCACTGCAAAACCGTCACTGTTCATGCCAACCAGAAGCCATGGATGGCAGCAGAGGTCCACAGGCTCCTGAGGGCTTGGGACTCAGCCTTCAGGGCCGGTGACACTGCAGCACTAACAGCAGCTAGGGCCAACCTGTCCCGTGGCATCAAGGAGGCAAAACGACAGTACAGCAAGAAAATATCCAGCCACTTCAGCAACACCAGAGATGCACGTTCTCTCTGGCGTGGCATACAGACCCTCACCAATTACATATTTCCACCTCAGACCTGTGTGAGTGACATCACACTGCTTAACAACTTAAATGACTTCGGCTGCTTTGAAGCACAAAACAGCACATCAGCACAGAAGGCCACTCCTCCCCCAGACGAGCAGGCTATAAGTCTGGATCCGGCTAGCGTAAAGAGGATCCTCTCCAGGATCAACCCACGCAAGGCAGCTGGACCAGGCAACATACCAGGTCGCATTCTGAAGGACTGCACGGAGTAGCTCAAGAATGTCCTGGCCAACATCTTCAACATCTCCCTGAGTTAAACTGTTGTCCCCACGTGTTTCAAAACTGCTACCATAATACCAGTACCAAAAAAGCCAGTCCCATCCAGCTGCAGCGATTACCGGTCCCTAGCACTGACCTCCATCATAATGAAGTGCTTCGAGCGGCTGGTCATGTAGAACATCAAGTTCACCCTCCCTCCCTCCCTCCCTGCCATGACCCATCTCAGTTTGCATACAGGTCAAACAGATCCACATAAGATGCCATCACTGCTACTCTCCATCCAGCCCTCACCCATCTGGACTCAAAGAACTCCTATGTGCGAATGCTGTTCTTGGACTTCGGTTCAACATTCAACCCAATCACCCCCCAGCACCTAATACAAAAACTCAGACACTTGGGACTCAAAACCTCTCTTTGTAAATGGGTGCTGATGTCATGAGTCTGGGAACAGTGTCTCACAGAGCCAAGACTCTTAATTTATTTCTGAATATTGTATGTCTGTTAGTATTATTTTTGTTAGTTTCTGTACATGTTTTGGGTTTCTGACATATGTGCCTCCTCTTCTCCAGACCCTCCTGCTAGCTGCTCACAGTCTGTTTCCTAGTCATCTCAGCTGTGAGTAGTTGATTAATTAGGTCACCTGCTCATTCAGCTGCCCGCATCTGCTGCTGATCTGTTGCCTACTATTTAAGACCGCCTGTTCATTCTCTCAGTGCGGCAGCATTGTCTAATGTCTAAGGACTATTCCTGATGTCTAATGGACTCATTCCCTCTCGCAGGGCAATTTCGGCTCTGGAGAATCTTCCTCTGTAAGTTACTTTTCCCTTCAGCGCTCGCAGAGCGATTTCGGCTCTGGAGTGCTTTTCTGTTAGTTACTTTAAGTTTGTATTTTTGTGTACCGTGCACAGTTTTGTTTTTTTGTGTTTGCCCTTGTTAATAAATCATCACAACTGCAGTTTAGCGCCTGGGCCTGTCCTTCTGCCCCGGAGGGGCCAATTATGACAGAATGCTGCCACCTGAAATAAGACCTGGCTGCTGCAGTCAGTGAACCTTTTTTTTCCCCCTTTTTGTATTTTTCACTCACCTGTTCATTGGAGCAATCATGGACACAACAGGTGGATGGGGCTACCCGATGCACCTGGGATGGGAGTGCTGCCAGGTCCTTATGGAGATAGATGGGCTAATCTCCGCAGCACGCAGTGGCATTGCTCCAAAAGACACATTGTGGTATCTGGGACTCGCAGAGGCAGCTGCTTGCCGGTGCCCTCAGCTTAGGGAGCACGCTAAGAGAATGGAAAGAATCTCTTTGGTGGCAGCGCTTCAACGCGAGAACGGCGGGATGGTGAGAAATTTCCTGGAGAAGCCTGGGCTTGCGCCGAAGGGGAGGTGCTCCTGGGCCTCTATCGTTTCTACTCCTCATCAGTCTCTGGTGCCCGTTCCTGCTCCATCAGCTCCTCAGTGCCACCATCCTACCCACCGAAGGAAAACCTCCACTTCCTCATCTGCAGCCCCTCCTTTGCCGAGGCAAGAAAGTCCCGCAACAGTCTCTTTTTCTGACTCTTCCTCTCCGGCTGTCCCGCCAGCCAACCTCTCCGCTGCAATTTTCTCTCCCTCCTCCTCCCGCTGTGGAAGAACTGGTTGCCTCCCTCTCGGTCCCGTCCATCTCCGTGACTATGGGGGGGCTCCTCCACAATCCACAGAGGGGCCCAAGTTCACCATAGCCACGGAGAGGAACGATTCTCCACACACAGCAACAGGCAAGTTTCATTTCATTCTATTTCATTTTTTGATGATATGTCTTGCCTGATTCCCGGTGGGGAGGCTCAGGAAATGTAGTCCCCTGAGCTCTCTCCACCTGCTACAATTAATAAATCCTCACCTGGTCTCCGTGTCTCCTCCTGTTAATTCTGAGTGTCCACCAGCCCCGGAACTGAGCCACAAGATGATGGAGGAGCCTGTGGCCCTGGAGGACCCAATTCCAGTGCCAGCGGTGAGCCGACCCCCAGCTGCCACGCCGGATGAGCCACTAGTGTGGGCCACTTCATCTGGGGAAACTGAGACTGCAACCAACATCATGCCTGCTGCATGGGCCGCCGCAGCAGAGTTCACAACAGAGATGGCCCTCCGAGAGAGCGTGCTTGAGACGTCATCGTCTTCTGGATTGACGGAGTCCTGGTTGGCGGTGGAGCTTGAACTCAGGCAAGTGCTCTCCCTTGTTTTTCTCTTATCTGTCCTGGAGAAATCTTGCCTGGCTCTTAGTGAGGAGAGTCGGGTGCAGCCATCAGCTGCAACTGAGCTCACCTCACCGGGATCCGCTGCTGCCGGTGACCCTGACCCTGTTCTTCTGCCTGTCTTTTCTGAGCCTTCTCCCAGGGTCGCCAGGGAAGATCCACCCTTGCCAGATGTCTCGGTGGGTCCAGACTCACCACCTGAGGTTGTCATAGGTCTGGCTCCCACTGCCGAGGTCGTCGCGGGTGTCCCGTCCCAGCCTGGGACCTCCGTGGGTGCAGCTCGTCTTCTGCCCGTCCCAGCCCGGGACCTCCGTGGGTGCAGCTCATCTTCTGCCCGAGGTGATTATCTGGGTCCCTCCTCCTCAGTCTGAGTCTCCGTGGGTGTTGTGTCCCAGTCGGGGACCCTCACGGGTGCTGCGCCTCAGCATAAATCCTACATGGGTGCTGCGTTCCAGTATGGGCCTGCCATGGGCGCTACGCCCCAGCCCGGGGTCCACCGTGGGTGCAGCGTTGGCCCAGCCCGGGTTCACCGAGGGTGCAGCATTGGCCCAGCCTGGGTCCACCGAGGGTACAGTTAGGGCCCAGTCCGGGCCCACCGAGGGTGCAGCTAGGGCCCAGTCTGAGCCCACTGGGGCTGCAGCCATGCTCCAGCCCAGAGCCACCGCGGATGCTGCAATATTCCAGCCTGGAGCCACCGCGGGTGCTACTGTTTCTTAGCCCAGGACCACCGAGGGCATTGAGGCTGCCCCTCCTCTTCCTGGCATCGTCATGGTTCTCCCTTCATTACCAGATGCCATCGTGGGTCCTCTCCCACCACCAGATACCGTTGTGGCCCCCCCCTTCAGCCTTTCATCCCTTCATTGGGCCTCCCCATGGGGAAGCCACCTCCTGGGTCACCCCTCCGGTCTTGGTGGCTGAAGAACTCTGGCCGGCTGCCCAATAGACTGAGCCACTGGGTTGGGTGGCCCATATTCTCTAGCAGGCCACCCGACTCATACCACCTTGCCGTCTCTATGGCCTGGGACTTTGGCCGACCACCCAAACTGTTTAGTTCTTTGGCCTAGGGGGCCTAGGGGGCCCAGGGGCCTGGCATAGCATGGGTGCAGGTCCTAGGTGGGCTCCATATTTTTTCCATCCTAACCTGTTTGTCCCACCTCCCATCCGGGGTCGCTTTTTGCTGTACCCTTTCTCTGTGTGTGTGTGTGGGAGGGGTTCTTTTTTGGTGTTTCCTAGAGGTGTCTGGAATCCACCCCTTAAAGGGGGGGCTTTGTCATGAGTCTGAGCGCAGTGTCTCACAGAGCCAAGACTCAATTTATTTCTGAGTATTTTATGTCTGTTAGTATTATTTTTGTTAGTTTCTGTATATATTTTGGGTTTCTGACATACAGTATGTGCCTCCTCTTCTCCAGACACTCCACTAGCTGCTCACAGTCTGTTTCCCAGTCATCTCAGCTGTGAGTAGTTGATTAATTAGGTAATCTGCTCACTCAGCTGCCCGCACCTGCTGCTGATCTGTTGCCTACTATTTAAGTCTGCCTGTTCATTCTCTCAGTGTGGCAGCATTGTCTAATGTCTAAGGACTATTCCTGATGTCTAATGGACTCATTCCCTCTCGCAGGGCAATTTCGGCTCTGGAGAATCTTCCTCTGTAAGTTACTTTACCCTTCAGCGCTCGCAGAGCGATTTCGGCTCTGGAGTGCTTTTCTGTTAGTTACTTTAAGTTTGTATTTTTGTGTACCATGCACAGTTTTGTTTTTTTGTGTTTGCCCTTGTTAATAAATCATCACAACTGCAGTTCAGCACCTAGATCTGTCTTTCTGCGCCGGAAGGGCCAATTATGACAGCTGGACTTTCTCACAGGGAAGTCACAGAATGTGCAGGTCAGCAGCAACACCTCCAAGACCATCATACTGAGCACAGGAGCCCCACAAGAGTGTGTGCTCAGCCTGCTGCTCTTCACCCTGCTGACTCATGACTATATGCCAGCCTACAGCACCAACCACATCATCAACTTTGCGGAGACACGATGGTGGTGGGCCTCATCACAAACAATGAAGAGGCCAACTACAGAAATGAGGTGGGCCAACTGGACCTCTCCTGGTCCAACAACATTACATCACTGGCCAACAAGGCTCAAACTCACCTCTATTTCCTACGCAAACTGAGGAGAGCATGAGTCCCAACCCCGATCATGTGCTTATTCTACCAGGGCACCACTGAGTGCATTCTCACCAGCTGCATCACGGTGTGGTGCGGAAGCTGCATCACCTCCTGCTGGAGGACACTACAACGGACACTGAAAGCAGCCAGCAAGATCATCGGTGCCCCTCTGCCCCCCCTCTCGGACATCTACCACACCCGCCTCACCCGCAGAATCATCAACATTGCAGGCAACACCTCCCACCTCTCATACTCCTTCTTCAGCTCTCTGCCCTCTGGGAAAAAGGTACCGGAGCCTCCGGGCCCGCTCCACAAGACTGCTAAACAGCTTTGTTCACCAGGTCATCATGACCCTGAACTCTGCCCACTTCCCCCACCCACCCCTGGACCATAACACACTCACCCACACAATAACTACCTCAGCTGTTTGCACAGAAAGACTCGGAACACCAACAATAATACATCTGCTGCTGTATGTCTCTGCACCTTACTGCAACCATTTGCACAAATGCCATACTTGCTGCTGTCTGTTATTGAAATATTGATCATGTGCAGTTCAGTCTGTCACTGTTGGCACCTACATTACTGCATTGAACTTGCAATTATTGGTATTATGGTTCCACTTTTTATGTATGTAGGATTGCTGTGTTTTATCGTTTATCTTTATTTGCACTACAGGATTACTGGGTTTTATCTTTTATCTTCATTTGCAGTATGGGTAGCATTACTGCTACACGGCCATCATCGAGTCCATCCTCACCTCCTCCATAACTGTGTGGTACGCAGGAGCCACTGCCAGGGACAGACTAAGGCTGCAGCGCGTCGTGCGCACTGCTGAGAAGGTGATAGGCTGCAAGCTCCCATCTCTCCAGGACCTGTACATCTCCAGGACCCGGAGGCGTGCTGGCCGGATCATAGCCGATCCTTCACATCCTGGTCACGTGCTGTTTGCCCCCCTCCCCTCAGGTAGAAGGCTTCGGTCCATTCGGACTAAAACCTCTCGGCACATGAACAGCTTTTTCCCCTCTGCCATCAGACTGCTGAACACTAAGTGACTTTTGACTCTCGTGCACTATGTACAGCAGCTCAACCAGACTCATGTCATTCATCACTGTTTTTCTGTTGCATTATTGACTGCACTATGTGGTACTTCACATTATCTGCTACATGCTAATTTTTTAAACTGCCTTGACTAGTACTACTCATTATTACTAGTATTATTATTATTATTACTTATTACTACTTATTTTTCTACACTTATTGCACGTTTCTAGTCCTTTAGTTTTTTAGTTTATCCCTTTTTCTCATTATGTTTTTAATGTTGCAGCATGGCACCGAGACAAATTCCTAGTTTGTGTATCACATGAACAATGGCAATAAACCTGATTCTGATTCTGATTCTGATTCTGATTACTGTACATAGACTACTGTTGTTGTTTTTCATCCTTTCTCCTTCTTTTCTTATATATTGTGCACACCACTAAGAGAGAGAGAAATGGCATTTCATTTCTCCTCTATTGTCATGAACTTGGGTGTGATGTCTCAAACCCAGTTCTGACGATGTGGCTATTTTGACTGTGTTGTGTATTTTATGCCTATTTTCCATCAGGTGTGCTCAGGGAACCCTTGGGGTCCATTCGGCTCTCTGACAGCTCAGCCATACCTCCTTCCTCCTTTCAGTTTCACCAGCTGTTTCCACTCACTCCCTTTCACGCCCACGCACTTTCTCATTACTCACACCGGCGATCTCTTCTCTTATTAGGTTTGGCATTATTTAAGCCCTGTTTGAGTGGGAAGAGATCACCGGACCATTGTGGCTTATCCCCTCAGTGTATGTTATTCCGCCACACGTTAGATGCCCTGCCAGTTCCCGGTACCGCATTACTCTGTGCAGCGTGGATTATTCCCTCCTGTTTGGTTTTTGTTTGCCTGGACTAAAACTTGGACTTACTCGGACTGCTCCAGATTTGTGAGTACACACTTTTCGCCCCTACCGTCTAGCTGTCCTGGTGGCTCTGTCCCATCAAAACATTTCTCAATGTTTTACTCACCAGTCCTGTAGAGCGTCCTGGAGGGCGTCCTTGTATTTTCTGTGCAGGTTCACCCGTTATGTTGTACTGTTTAATTTTACTGTCATTAAAATACGCACAATTTATTCCTGCGTGTGGGTTTTAATTCCTTCCTCCGTGCGCTGTGTAAAAGTGCATGGGGAATCATAACATGTATGTCCTGTACGTATAGAAGTACTGATAAATAAAAATCTTTGAATCTTTGAACCTATACATTCAGCACTCAGTAAGGCCCCCTTTGGCAGATGTTACAGCTTGCAACACTTCTTGAAGACATCTAAATATCTCTCAAGCCTTGTATTTGAGATTTTCTTCCATTCTTCCTTGCAAAAGACCTTTAGTTCTGAAATATTCTGGAACTGTCTTGTATGCATAGCCTTTATAAATTCTACCAACAGATTTTTCATTATGTTTAAGTCTGTGGGACTGTGAGGGCCTTAATAAACCTTCAGCATGTATCACTCATTTTAATATTTTGAATCATTATCCCGTTGTAGAATCTATCCTCTTTTAAGCATCAGTTGTGATGTTTGTTTTCAAATTTGCTGGTATTTTGTAGAACTCATTCTTACTTCTGCATTGTTCCCTGAATGGCTGCATCATAACTCCATGAATGATAGATCTACCACCATGCTTAACAGTTAGCAAAGGGATGATGAAATGAAATGATGCCTCTTTTTTCTCCAAACATGCCTTTGTTGATTGTGGCCAAAGAGTTCTCTTTTGACATTGGTGTCATGACCCCTGTGCACTTTTACGCAGCGCATGGAGAGGGAGGATGAAAGGATGGGGATTTACGTGCAGGTTACGCCACATTTATTAACGAAATGACAAATAGCTCCAAAAAGGGTGAGGACGTACAAAAACACAAAGAAACTTACAGTGGATGTTCCCAGGCCAGCATCGCCTGGTGAGCGCATGAGAAGAAATGGTTAACCACGATGGCGTCCCAGAGCCGACATCGCTCATGAGGACGCAGCAGAATCCACGGCTAAAGTGGAAGTGGCTAACCCTCCATGGCACATGGCAAACACAACCATGTACATCAGTTGACAATTCACTGACAATTCAATGACCCAGCAATGTGTGACTGGCAAAAGGCTGCTTACTGTAAGTACACGCATTGCTGGTGATGGTGAGATAGGAAGCACCTGGGTGGGGTGCAGGAAAGACAACCACCGGGGAGGAATCAGCTGGCTGTCAAAAGAGACCGGGGGCGTGGTCGGACCAGCGTATGTTAGACAACGCCCACACAAAAGTGGGTCAAAGAGGCTGCCTAATAGCTGCTGGCCAGAGCGGTGACTACAGGCACGGAAAAGAAACAGAACACAGACATAAACACAACAAGAACTCAAAAGATAACACAATACATAAATCACCCGATGCCCGAGCCACAGAGAGCAGTCAGAACCGAACCTACAGGAAACACCGGCTCAGTTCATGACAATTAGATTCTATGATAAGGACTCTCCTACATTTTCTTCCATGAAGGCCTTTTTTTTTGCAAGTATTACACAATCGAATTAAGCATATGACTTCTAAATTTGCAAAGTCTTCCTGCATGTATTTTTGCTGTCAAATGGGGATTTTGATGTGCCATTTTCACTAGCTTATGAGCAGTTCTCTCCAACAGTTTTCTTGGTCTTCCAGATCTCATCTGATCTCCACAGTTCCCCTCAACTGCCATCTCTTAATTGTATTTCACAATGTAAACTCACCTTAGAGGATCCTTTTGGACTGATAGCAAAAGCAGGTTTTGGAGACTCTTCTTCCATTTGTTTTTTCTTCTCTGCAGCCTCGGCCCTCCTTTTCTCTATTTCCTCCTTCATCCTTTGTCTCTCCTCCTATAAAAGGAATTGGAATCAGCTCATCAGAACAATACTTCACTCCTTCAAATTTTTAAGATCATATTCCATCACTATAATTGATTCTTGACCTGCTCTTTGGTTTTCTTGTCCTCCAGCTCCTGTTTTTTCTGCCTCTCCTCCTCCTCCAGGATCTTCCTCCTCTCCTCTCTCTTCCTCTTCAGCTCCTCCAGCTCGACCTCTGCACCCTGCTGCTTCTGCTTTATCTTTTCAAATTCCTCACTTTCTGCATTGTTTCTTCGCTTCTTCAGCTCCTGTAGTTTGAGCTCAGCTTCCTGTCGCTCCACGTCTTCTGCCTTGATGGAGGGAGTATTGTCCCTGCTGACAAATATGCAGCTACTTAATTTATGTCCAAATTATACAGATCGGTTATGAACCTAATAAAAAACCTGTCTTCCTTACAAATATTTTATATTGTTTCATTATAAAATGTCTCATGGTGTATTGATTATATGATAAAATATTTTTATTAAAAATTAAAATGTAAACAATGTAAAACAAGGTAAACTGCACATATCATACATCTTTGGAAAGCTCATAAGATATAGAACAATGTCAAAATTAATGTTTTAATTTGCAGTACCACTGTTGAACCACTAGATGGCAGCAAAAGCTGTGTGAATTTACACTTTTTTGGACCTGCTGGAGGGTTGAAGGAGTTTTGCTTGACTTACCTTGATGTCCTTTCAGCTTTCTTAAATCTGTTCTCAAAGAGAGCTCCATTCTGCCTGACTGGTTCATTCTTGAAAACAAAACATATTATTTCAGAATAATATAATTAGAAATGAACATACAGTATAGGGTGCAATAATTTGGCTTTTACCTTCTCCTTAAACCCAAATCTCTTTGTCTTCTCCTCCTTTTCCTAGCACCAGAGAGATATATTAATGAAATAATAAACCACTTTATATTTAATAAAGAGTTGAAGACTTCCATACAGAAAAACAGTCAAAGTGATCAAAGCCCTCCCAGTAAACACAAAACAGATGCTTGTTACAGAGACATTACAGTGCAGTTCTTCATGACTCCCCTTTGATCTGTGATCACACAGCAGAATCACCTAGCTAATTTCTGCAGAGCAACAACAAAGTCTGCTTGGATCAAACGTGGCCTGCAAGTACCCAAACTCAGATTAAAGTTCCAGTAATCAAAGTATTCAAAAGTGAGAGAAATCTCCCCTCCTACAGCCTCGAAATGACCAACAATTGTTTGCTTAAACTTAGTTAAAGAATTCTGTCTCTATCATAAGACATAGTAAAGCGTTTCAAACAGACATGGGAAGTGGAGAGACCACTGCTGTAGGACATGGACACAATGAATGGACAGCCAGAGTATGTGCAAGTAGGCAGGTAATGGTAATCCTTCCATTCATTGCCTTGAGTCAGATAACAATGAATGGCTACATTTTTACAGTCCTGTTGTGGCGGGTTGATTCAACCCCCCCACAACACACAGGACACTCAGCTCTCTCTCTCTTGGTTTTCCCGCTGCACTACTGAGATGTAATGTGCCATTCATGTATTGTGATGCAATGTGCCATGCATGTATTGTGATGTAATGTGCCATTCATGTATAGTGTTCATGCGTCCTGTCCTTACTGTGACCTAGAGGCTTAGATCAATACGTAGATGTGCTTTGGTGTAACCCCCACAAACAGACTGGTCAAACACAGCGCTCGGCTAGAGCAAATAACAGAACAGTGAAATGTGTATTAATGTCTACAGGCAGACTCGTTTCGTCTGGCTCACTTCTGTGATGTTAATGTTGCCTTTCATGCATTGTGCTCATGCGTCCTGTCCTCACGGTGACCTAGGGACTGAGATCAATATGTCTCTCAAATGCAAATGTCTTATGCCTGTTCTGTTATCTCTTTGATCATACCAACTGCTGGGGTATGCCCTTTTGATGTATTGTTGTGGTCGAGTATATATGCTGCAACTCTGTAACGCAAACTCTCTCTCATTCCCACTTCTGCAACTGCTGCTGCTGGACACAGACTTTGTGTCCCTCTTCTCTGAGAGCCGTTTGGGCTCGCTCCCGGCGCGCATGCACGGTGCCGGGAGCAGAGCCTGTGACGGCGGTATGATAATAAACTCTACTTAAAACCTACAGCATCGCTGCTATTATTTTTTCATGCCGCCGCACTGTGACTATCCCACAAGATGTATTTTTCCCCACAAAAATGCAATTATTCATTGTGAAAAAAAAAAATCAACCCATCTGACAAAAAAACAGTTTACCTACTGAGGCTTTAACACGTCTGACCACAGTATAATGCTGACAATATGAGCCTTCATATCAGCTTCTATTATCTTTGAAGTGAATTGGTGAAAAAAAGAATGATTTGAATACCTCATCTTTCTTCTTTTTGTCTTCCATCTCTCTCTTTTTGCGTTTTGCCTCTTCCTCTTTTTTCTTCTTCTCTTCAGCTTCCTTTTTCCACTTTTCCTCTTCCACTTTCTTCTTTTGCTCCATCTCTTTTTTCCTTCTCTCCTCTTCTTCTTTTTTCTTCTTCTCCTCTAGCTCTCTCTTCTTTTGTCTCTCTTCCTCCTCTTTTTTATTCTTTTCTTCCAACTCCCTCTTCCGCTTTTCTTTCTCTTCTTTCCTCTGCTTTTCCTCCAATTCCTTTTTCCTCTTCTCTTCTTCTTTCCTCTTCTTCTCCTCCATCTCTTTTCGCTGTTTTTCCTCTTCCTCTCTTCTCAGTCTCTCTTCCATCTCTCTTTTCCTTTTTTCCTCCTCTTCTTGTCTCTGTTTCTCCTCCATCTCTCTCTTCTGCCTTTCCTCCTCTTCTTTGTGCATTTTTTCCTCCATTTCCCGTCTCTGCTTTTCCTCTTCCTCTTTTCTGAGCCTCTCCTCTATTTCTTTTTGTTTTTCCTCTTCCTCTCTCTTCTTCCTTTCTTCCTCCTCCCTCAGCTGCCTTTCTTCCTCTTCTTTCTTTAGTCTTTCCTCCATTTCCCTTTTTTGTAATTCTTCCTCTTCTATCCTTAGCTTTTCTTCCATTTCTTGTTGTTGTCTTTCTTCTTCTTCTTTCCTCTTCATTTCTTCTTCTTCTTGGTTGATATCAGGAACACTTTCTTCATCATCTTTCTTTTCTAAATTGGGTGGCTCAGACACCAATTTTTGTGATGCGTCCTTCTCCTCAAGTGCATCATACAAAGACAAGTTATATTTTATTACTTTCAAATTTTACATATAGTCTGAATCAACAAAACTGTATTGCTCAAAGAAAAACATACCACATTTGTAGGTGATGTCACTGATTCCTCCAATGATTCCTGCAAAAAGCAAAGAAACAAGAAAAAATCTTAAAGTAAAATCTTCTCAGTACAGCTGAATGATGATAAGGGGCTGTTGTCATTGATGCTGAATAGCATCAGTTCAGAAAACCCTAAATGGATTGTTAGCCATTGCTAGCCGCATTGACTGAAAACAATGCAATACGGTCATGTGAAAAAATTAGGACACCCCATTAAATATTCAGTTCTTTATTAAGAAATGTTCACATATCTACTGTATGTCTAACCTTGTTTTTGTTTTTATTTGCGTTTTTTTAACATTTATTTTAACCATTTTAAGTGGGAATGAATGTGGGGGTGTCCTAAAAAAGATGGGGGTGTCCTAATTTATTCCTCACTATTTGTTTAGAATTACATTTTATGGAAAATTTGAAAAAAAATCTTTAATTCATTTTTAATTGTTTAGTTGTATTACATGAATCTCCCCGTATTTTTAACATTGATATTAAATATCCATATGTCCAAATATGTTAAAAAAAACACACAGGCTTATGCAGGGTGTCCTAATTTTTTCACATGACTGTATGTGGTTTGGGTATAAAACACTGCAGCAACATTTTCACTGACAGAAATTGGACATTACTGTGTGTATGACTGACTAGAAGAGAGTGTATATATAAAACAAAAGTACTAGTGTCGATTTGTGGTGCACAAGGAGAGCCATCTAGGCTCTTGATCCAAGCTATGGTGAAAGCTGTCTAACTTTTCAAGCTGGAAATTCAGAAGTTTCAGGGAGCATTCAGTAAACTTGGATTTCCAAAAATTCCAATGATCAACTTAACTTGGAAGGCAGCATAAAAACTGTCCAAGTCAGTCAAAGAGTGTGATTTCACCACAGAAAACTCTGTCAACAGAAAAACTGAAAAAGTACAATATTAAAATCCTAATTATTATAAAGGTAGTAGATTAGTAGATAAAGTATCTACTTTAGTAAATGTTTGGTTTTTAGAGCCTGCTGAGTCTTAGATAGCTAGCATAATGCCACCCACAAGCTTTTGAGGTTTAATGTTATAATGTAGAAACTTGCACTTGTTCTGTAGTAATAGGGCATAGGGAATGCTAACCTTGACCTTTGACCTTTTGACTCCAAACCCATAGTCAGAGGTCAGATTGTTGGGGTGAACCTGTGTACCAGGTTTGGTGACCCATAGTTTGAGGTGAGGATCCCAAGGTGAACCTGTGTACAAAGTTTGGTGACCCTGGGTTTCATTGTTGCTGGGATATAGTTTAAATGGCGTTTGACCTTGACCTTTGACCTTGCAACCCCAATATCCATAGTCAGAGGTTAGGGTCTTGGAGTGAATCTGTGTACAAAGTTTTGTGACTCTAGCTCTACTTGTTCTATAGTAATAGTACAAAAGGAAAGCTAACCATGACCTCTGACCTTTACACCCCTAACCCATAGTCAGAGGTCAGGGTCTAAGCTGTCCAAGATTTGTCTTATATACGATGATATTGATTTGAAAAGGCTACATCATTTCTTTCTATATTTGTCGCGTTTACAAGATTTAGGGAAAAACTGACCTCTTACCTTGACATAAAGGTCAAAGGTCACCAAAATTTGAACTCGTCTGAAATTTTTCATAAATACAACTATGGTCTCAATTTGACAAGCATACATGATTTCTTTCTCTGTTGACGCCACCGCCGCTGGGATGACAGCAATACTCCTTCAACCTTTTAGAGGCTGAGGGGTAAAAAATGAATAGTGTAACAACCACAAAGAAAGGTCTAACAAACTATGATGTAGTAATTACAAATAATATTTGACCAAAATGTTATGAAGAGGAAATGCAGCCATGAAAAGTCAAAAAGATAATGTACATCAGCTATGGCTGGTAGGAACTCAGCTGGCTCACTTGTCTAAGCTAATATTAACTTGCCACCACAAGGGAGAAATGCTGGTCAAATACGCCAGTGTGAACTCTAATTTTTTTTTTTTAAATTTTGTATACTTTATTGATCCCCAGAGGGGAAATTGTATAATATTGTATAATTGTATAATATAATAATAATACCATCATAACTGGCAGTAGATTGGCTGGAGCAGGTTTATTTCTGAGGGGAATTTCACATTATAGACCATAATTACCTTCCCTGTTTCCATCTCCTTATCGTCTTCCCTCGAGGAATGAGTATCAGTGTCTACCACCTCCTCCTGGGCAGTTTTCTCCTCCTCCTCCTCCTCCTTCTTTTCCTCCTCTGTATGCTGCTGCCCACTACTGCTGCTGATGGATGTACAATCTTCCAGTGTGCTGCCTGTGCTGTTGGTGATGCAGATTGTGGGGTCGAGCTCCTTCTGCCTCTCCATGGCCTCCTTCATTCTCTTCTGCCTGCGCTCCTCCCGCCTGGCCAAGCGCTCCAGCAATGCCTGGTCATCATCTGCTCCTCCGGTGCTGGATGTGGAGGATTCAGCCTCCGTGGTGCTGAAAGACGATGAAATGCACTTTAACTGATTTAGCCAGGAAGAGCAAAATCCATACACTTAAATGCCTTGTCTGTTCAGATATGATGAAGCCACAGGTATTTTCTAGAGAATAATCTGATTGTACAAACAACCTATTCATGAAATCTATGCTCAGCTTTTGTATTGTATTTCTGCTTTGGCTGTTTATGTGGCAGCTCTACTGTCAAAAGAAAAAATTAAATCTATGAATGAAATTCTTATCTCATGTGGCTTCCTTATTTCATAATTTATATTTTACCTGTTAGTGTTGATCAAATCAGTGGTTCCAGATTCCTCTAAATCTCTCATCTTCTTCCTCTCCTCTCTTGCACGTCTCCTCCGCTCTCGAGCTTCTTCCTCATCATCATCGTTAGCGTAACCTGTCCTGAGAGAACACAAATATACACTCAAGGAAGTTAATAATGCACCACTACATTTATTTGGAAATTCACTGGTGTAGTTTGTGTTGTATACAAATGACCACTCATATATTGCTTCACGTTACCTTTTAATGAATATCCTAAGTTAATCAGTGATAAAACAAACAAACAAACAAAAAACTGCCAGGAAACATAAGCAACATACATTAAGGTAATGTGTCTTCTTCCTCAAAATTCTGTTTTGATACAGGACTATTCACAATAATCAGTCAGGCTTGACCAAATCCCAGATGTTTGGAATTACCCTACATGCCAGTCCCTCCAGGATACTGCGATATTGTGATCACATTAATTTACATGAAATCAGCGATTCACCGCATCTTTTGCACGACCTTGCAACTTTGTCCGATCACTACAACTTTCCTGCAATTTTGTCCAATCGTCGTCAACTTCCGCCAATTTCGCCAATCAAATTTGCCCCTGAGAAGCACTCAGACGCTCAGTCTAACCAGCCAAATGCATCGCTGCACCGCACTCACGTTCGTGTTTACAGTGAGTATTAACGGAACACATTAGCAGAAAACAGTGTGATTTAAAGAAAAACACTCACCCATAAGTTTTTCCATACCGTCCCTTCCTCCGTCTCCCCCTGCTTGCCAGTGGACGTCTCCTCACATCTCTGTGTTGACTGTGTGTACGAAGTGCCGGGTTTGTGTTGAAAAAAGTCTGCGTACCTGAAAAGCACCCCGTTAGCAGGAGGGCGCCTGAGGAGAGACGCCGTAAAACCACAAACAAACGAGCAAATCTAACACTACAGCCAGTGTTTGAACATTTTATACATCTTTAGAGGTAAAATCATTACTACATCTTGTCAATGAGCTTTAAAGCTGTGAATCTCTGGTCTGAGCACGGACCAACAAGCACCCCCGGCAAACCCCCAAGGAGAGCCCCTCCTCTTGGTACGACTCCTGGTAACGGAAAGATGAGTGTCTGATGAGACAGGTGTGTGTCAAGACGCGCAGACACATAGACAGACAAGTAGGAGTCAGGCACAGAAAGAGAGAGAATATTCTGTAGTTTCTTCAGAAAAACACAGACTTCAATAGATAATACAGAGAAACAAAATAAATTCTTTTTTTCTCTGTGCTTGGCACAGAGTGGTTGGGGATCGCTGTGGTTACAGAGTTTTCAAATGAAGGTGCTGCTATAATTTCCAAATCTATACTCTTTAACATGCATTCAGTGCAATTTAGCTGTTGTAATGTATAATTATTTTTTTCATCCTTTATTATTAAAGTTCTCAGTAAGAGTAGCCTACAGTATCATTTTTATGACAAATTTGAGTAGTTACTTCATTCTTATAAAGCATCCGCTCCACAACCGGGAGGTTAGGGGTTCAAGACCTGGCCAGGTCATACCAAAGACCATATAAAAATGGTACTTCCCGTCTTCTAGCTTGGTGCTCAGTGTAATAGAATGGGGGAAGGAGAAGTTGTTTGTGGCGGTGCTTTGCATGGCAGCGACCCCTCTGATTCTACCTGTGATTAACATTGTAGATAGGAGAAATGTAATTTCATTCTACTGTACATGATTGGCTGTATGGACTGAATGACAACAGATATAGGTTCTTCTTCTTCTTCTCATTTAATTGTGTTAAAGTCTGTATTTGCTGTTGCACAAAAGTTTTTCTGTATGGCAGAAGTTTCTGCTTAATTTACAAATCACTGTTTAATAGGAAATTTTTTTGACAATCCTGTGCTTTTCTTGTGGTGCTATATAGAATATCATTGCAGTAAACTATGGAAAAAGCATCTGCTTTAAAATTTGTAATTCTTCCCACAACTTTTAGCACACAAAAAAAAAAAACTCTCAAAACATCACAACTTTTATCACAACTTTTTAAAAAAGCTCCTGCAAATTCAGGCTTTTTGGGCCACAACAATCATGAAAACATCCCGCAAAATCCTGGAGGGACTGCTATATGCATTTGTACAACTTGTTTAACTTGTTTTCTTAATATAAAAAAAGCTCTTCCCAAATTGGGTCAAAAATAGAGTGGTGCATTATTAAACCCCTTGAGTATATGTCATTTTGACCATAAACATATCCACATTTTGCTGATAGGCTACATAGCTGGAAAATAAGAAAACCATTAAACCAGACTATCAATGATTCTGGCCTGATGAAATCACCTCAAGAGTTTTGATTTTTTTTTTTTTTGTTTTACTTTACTGATCCCCAGAGGGGAAATTGAGGGCATCCACCTGGATGGATGAAGCAGCCACAGTACGGCGCTATCCCTTTACCATTCACACACACATTCACACCTAGGGCCACTTTTAGAGTCTCCAATTAACCTAACCTGCATGTTTTTGGCTTGTGGGAGGAAACAGGAGAAATCCCGGAGTAAACCCACGCAGACACAGGGAGAACATGCAAACTCCACACAGATCACTGTTGGTCAGGGGCTGGGATCGAACCAGGGATCCCATGGCCAAGGGTGAGTTGCTGTGCTGCCGCAGTGCTAACCACCGTGCCACTGCACTGCCCAAATCTCTTGACCCTTGACCTTGACCTTGAGCATAGGCTAGATGCAGATCCACATCAGGATCATTGTGCATGAGTTTGCTGAACATTGGGGAAATTGCCTAGGAGCAGTAACAATTTTTGTAAAATCATAAATGCCCAGATTGCCTGACCTTTGACAATGGCCTTGACCTTGAGCTCAACCTGGACGCAAACAAACCTCAGGATCATTGTGAGTAAGTTTGATGAGCATCGAGACTATTGCCTAGGAGTATTAAAGTGACATTCCACCAGAAATCAAGTTTTTTTCTGTTGGTAACATATCTGTAACATGTTATTTTGTGACTTAGAAGACATATCAAGAGCAAAATCAATACCAAATCCCAAGTCTGTGTTTTTCTGCTATGAATGTCCAGTTAAGTGCCGCCTCCCCAAAAAAATGCATTTGAACAGAAAGTTTCTAGCTATGTAAGCATTCCTGCTTAGCCTGATTGGTTATAACATCAACCAATCAGGCTAAGCACTGGGCATGGCTAAACACCTGAGTTCACTCCTCCAGGGGAAGAGGGAGGAGCCAGTGTGGCTCCGCAGATGAAGCCTTATGGTCCACCTACCACTGACCACGCTAACAGTCAGCGTTCCTTCCTGGGGATGGTGCAAAGCCAACCGCAGCCACCTGAAGTTTTACACCACTGGGGCTACCGTATTCTGGAACCCTGTAGCACACATAGGATGCTGTCAGATTGAGAGACTGAAGTGCACTGGCTGCTGTGCCCGTATGTGCTGGGTCCCGGAGGCGCCCGCGGAGGAATGGGGGGCACACAGTCAGAAGGCCAAACCAGAGAAAGATTTGGGGGGGTGGGAATGAAGGCGCCAAGACCGCCACCTGTCTGTTTTGCATTCGTTTGACTCAGTTTGGTGAAGGGGTTGTGTCCCCCCCTTCTCCCCGGGTGCGCCATTCCATCCCCGCCAGGGAGAATGGAGGAGGAAACATTATAATACCCGCTCCCTCTGGAGGAGGGAGGCGAGTTGGGTAACCCGGCGGCGCGTGGTGCAACGACTGGGGAAAAGCCCTGCGCGCCACACTGGGGTTGTGATTCCATGGCAGCGGGTGGGCAGGCGCATCAGACTGCCGGCCTCCAGTGAACTGCCCTGTGGGCACCCGACAGCCCCCGGATGGGAGAGCTGAGAGCCAGCTCCCTTTGGCAGGGGTCGGCGGCATGTACATGTACGGCTGAATCACTCCAATGTTTTGACTAGCCACTGTTTAGTGAAGCAGTCTTCGGTGTTCTCAGGTCAGAGGAGACGGGAGATCTGGCCTTGCAGCATCTGCTACTGGTGGGCGGGAGTATGGGTGGAGTTAGTTAGAATATTCATAGATCCGTGAATACGTAAATAGGTGGAAGATGTAAAAGCTCTTTCCAAGCAAATCTAAGTCAATGAAAGTTTTTTTGTGAATAAAAAAACACAATATACTATTCTGGGTAATATACATTTGTTGTTGAGGTGGTTTTAGAGCCACCGGAGTGCGTCTTTAACAGTTTTCATAAAATCATATAAGTTCTGAGATTTCCTGACCTTTGACCCTGGCCTTGAGCACAACCTGGATAAAAACCCACCTGATGATCACTGTGCATGAATTTGCTGAGAATTAGGGAAATTGCCTAGAAGTACTGACTTTTCTGAAATCACATCAGTGCCAGGAGCTCCTACCTTTCACTATGACCTTGACCTTGGGCACAACCTGAATGCAGACCCACCCAAGGATCCTTGTAAGTGAGTTTGTTGACCACTGGTGCAATTGCCTGATGAGAAGTAGCAATTTTCATGAAACCACCAGATCTCCTGACCTTTGACCTTGGCACTGACCTTGAACACAAGCTGAATGCAGATCCACCTGAAGATCATTGTGAGGGAATTTCTTGAACATCAAGGTAAATGCCTAGGAGGAGCAGCAATTTTCATGAAATCACCTAAGTGCCCAGATTTCCTGACCTTTGACCTTGATCTTGACCTTGAGCACAACTGTAATGCAGACCCACCTGAGGATCCTTGTGAGTGAGTTTGTTGACCATTGGGGTAAATGCGCAGGAGAAGTAACAGTTCCTGTGAAATGTGAATGGCCGGACGGACAGACGGATGGACGATAGACATCACATGATTGTATTAGCTCCTTTCAGCTTTGTTGGAATGAGCTAAAAATTATTAAATGCGTAATTAAAATGACACCATATCCTATATTGATAACCTTCATTTTTTAAATATCCGATTTGTAAAGATGCTGAGATAGAAAGTTAGGACTCAGTCACATTAACCTGCAAGGTGGAAAAAAATGCACTCTGGATTCATGTGTGGAGTCACCTACTCTCCATCAGCATCCTCCTATCACTTGTATATACACATAAAAATTTATAATATTTCAAGACAGAATGCAAGCCCTTTCAAGTGTGAAAATACAAGTGGACATAGCGGTATTAGCAAGTATTCTCATGCAGAGGCACGGGTGACAGATGATGGTTTTCCCAAGTGTTTGCATGCAAGCATAGTAGATTTGTGTGACCTCAGCAAAATGATCAACAAAAGAGTACTAAATCTCTTCTCTCTCATCTTTCCTGTCCATTACACGTCTTACTCATATCCCATTACTGACTTTCATCCAAATTTGAATTTCTCCATACCTGGCAGTGTCTTTACAAACATTATCAGGCTTTAAGATGGCAAGCAGAAAGCTTGTAATGGCCCATTGATTGTGCATGGTTACCATTTCTATCTGCTCCTCTACAATGATTCGCAGATGCTTCGAGAGGAGGAAAAACCACAAGATTCATTTGTTTCTTTAAAACAAGCAAAACGAGGAGGGAATCTAACAAACCCTTAAGCAAAAGTTCCTCCTAATGACAGGCATTACTCCAAGAAACCAGTGAGGAAGACTGTTCCAAGACTATTCCAAGACTATTCCAGTCAAGAGAGATTATTTTATATATAGTAGTGTTTATTATATATAGTTTTTATTTTGCACATTAACAATCTGCTGCTAGACAGAACAGAGCTGCTAAACCGATTTTCGTTGTTCCTGTAACAGTGACAATAAAGTTCTATTCTCTTCTATTCTATTCTATTCTCGAAGGTTATCTTGAACTGAAATATAAATGACAGTCAAAACATTCCAGTGTCTGCAGCACTTAGAGAGGAACTGGGATGAATTAGAGGCAGAGTTGGCACGGCTGGCTGCAGGACTGTGAGAAAATTGCTAGGAATGCACTTTTTGCTTGGGCTGTGATGCCACATCTGATCTGACATTAGTCTGAACTTTTACCATGGCCAGTATATATGGCTAAGCTCTGAGAAAATGTGGCAAAATATTTACTCACATGGTAAAGTTTAGATGTACTAGTACAAAGTGTTACAGAAGTCTATTTACAATATGGGACATCATCTGAATACATTTATCGGTTTGATCCTCGTTTTATGGAGCAATGTGATTGAAAACCATTTTAAAATAACAACTCTCAGTAACTGTGATGAATGATATCTTTTTCTATTTCCACAAACACTGAGTGTATGCTTATTACTATTTCAAGAACAATTATGTAGTGAAAGTTAGGTAAATTCTCTTTGAAGGGAATGTGATAAGAATTCGTAGGCTGCAAATGGGTGGTGCATTTATTTATTGTGGCTCCTTCCACGGCCACTTGTATCACTTCTAACTTTGAGAACAATAATTTTCTGGTGCCAAAAGGCCAGTCTGCTTTTGTGGAAATGCATGCAACCATGTCTAGACTGGAAAGGGAGATAGTGTAGTTACTTCAATACATGGACAAAAGTATTGGGTCACATCATCTAATTTTTGAATTCAGGTTACAGAGACCCAGCACACAAAGAAAGGTTCTACAAAGGCAGATGAGTCTGGTGTAGAGGAACTTAACTGCCCACCACAGAGCCCTGATTTCAACCTAACACATTTGGGATGAGCTAAAATCAAGACTGTGAGCCAGGCCCTCTGGTGCACCATCAGTGTCTGACTTCACAGTCTTTTTTCTGGATGAATGAGGGGAAAAATCCCACAGACACACTCCAAAACATTGCACAAACCCTTCACACAAGCCGCTATAGCCTAAAAGGCAGATGTATTTATAATAAGGAACTATTAAAGAGACTGTTTAATGGTTCCTTGGCAGCATGGTGGCGGAGCGGCAGCACAGCAACTCACCCTTGGCTGGAGGATCCTGGGTTCAATTCCAGCCCCTGACCAACAGTGGTCTGTGTGGAGTTTGCATGTTCTCCCCATGTCTGCGTGGGTTTACTCCGGTTTCCTCCCACATGCCAAAAACATGCAAGTTAGGTCAATTGGCATCAAACTGGGGATTCTAAATTGTCCTTAGGTATGACTGTGAGAGTGAATGGTTGTCTGTCTTTCTGTGTTGGCCCTGCAATGGACAGGTGATCTGTCCAGGATGTACCCTGCCTTTCGCCCAAAGATGCTGGGATAGGCTCCAGCCACCCCCCGCGACCTGAAAAGAATTAAGTGGAAGAAGATGGATGGATGGATAAAGAGACTGCTATGTGGCCCCACACTTTTGTCCATAAAGTGTATTCATAGGAAATATTTACCATGATTTTTCTATTGCTGAAAGTGACACTGACTTGTTTTAGTTTAGTTTATTGGATTTTTTGTCAGGGACCATGTACAGAAAAAAACATTAAACACAGGGTAAAGATGCTCTGTACCAGATCATAGTGTTCTCGCTAATTTCCATCTGCAGTCCCTTATGCAGGCAGGAAGATATTAAAAGAAAAACAACATGTATAGAAAGCAATTCAGGTCGGGTTTCAGAAACTGTTGACCCTGAAACAAGCAGGGAGTAAGTTTAAAGATAAAAAGATAAGAGAGACAGCACACATAAAAACCTACTGACTTCTCCCCCAAACTGTGGCTCAGTTTTCTTCCATTCATCACATTATCAGCCAGTGATGGTACATGCTATTTTGCACTTCTGTAGTGGATGTTAACACTACCTACTGTGAAATTTATCTGAGCATAAAGACATAGGGAAGATAGTGGTGATTAATCCAAGCAGCAACAGAGCTGACTGACTCAATAATGAGCTCATAAAGGCAGAGGAGGGCTAAGCCGTCATCACCTCACCATCATCCAAGTACTTTAAAGGTGTTATCATTCTTCACAGTGTGGGTGGATGCTGGATGCAACTCAAGATGACGTTTATTCAAGTTAGGAAATGGTAAGCTTTTAAATGCATTTGGTCTGTAAATCAAAAAGTCAGACCTTAATGATGCTAATAAGGCTTCAGTTTAAGATGACTTATAGTGTCAAACGGTGGAATTTTACAGAGTACTACTTGCATTGGGCATTTGTTTATTTCTCTACCTTTACACCTTCTGTTTCAAAGATTCCAGAGGGATAACTTACTTTTCAGCCTCAAGACGCATCTGCTCCCTTCTCTGTCTCCTCAGCTCCATGCGACGGTCAAAGTCATCATCCATGATGCTCAAAGGTTTGTCCTTCCTTTCTTGCTGAAAGAAGCCAATTTGATATCATCACGTCAGTCGTAAATTATTATAGCAGGAGGTCTCCATACAATATCACTTACATTTAAGAATTATGATAAATTACCAGCTTTGTGAATGTCAAAAAAATGCTGTGACAGAGAAAATGTGGTAAATTCTAAAAGCAAGCCATCCCTTTCAGAGCAGCATGCATGCACACGTGTGCCAGTTTTGTGCTGTAAAAATCAATAAAACCCCCACAGCCTGTTGGTTTACATTACCATGGCAGTAGCTAAAGTTTAGTCCATGAGCAACAGTGTCTCCCCTCTTGTCATGCATGAGTACAGTCTGGTTTATGTCTCACCCCTAAGAATTCCTGCTGGTTCTTTGAGTTGCTTTAACTACCAGAAAAGGCAAAGCCTGCCTCTCTGTTCCCTTCTTCTTCTTCTTCACCCTCAACCTCCCTCCTCCAAAGTCTAACTGGCTCTCTCATCTTTCATTTGTCCTTCTCTTATTTCTGAAATTAAATCATATTTCCTTTTTTTCTTGCTTGCTTTATGCTTTTGAGAAATGTGTATTTTATTGTCTTGACTCTGCCTAAACCTTTTATTTTCCTCTTTTTGTATTCTCCATCATCTGTTTCTGGTTTCCATCACTTTGTTTTAATGCACATCAGTGTATACTGGATATGATGCCTTATAAGTACAACTTTTTTCAAAACAACAGGCTGACAGGTCAATAAATCAGATTTTTATTATGAAAATTAATTCATCTTATAAATCAGTTAATCTAAAAAGATTTGTAATTTATGTTTTTTGCTATTCAATTGTAAGTATCTAAAGAGAGTGAATTATGTATTTTGTTTGAACATTTTAGAAAAATAGGCTATGGGTATCATCAGACTGGTAAATCTGACCAATAAACATTTTGAATAGTAGAAGATTACAGAACCTGTTATCACCAAATAAACTTCCTCATGTCTTGTTTAGCTCTAACTCACATTAAGCAGGAAGTATGCATTCAAAGTTTCTTCTAATTATTGTTTTTTTACTTACACACATACATTGCAAGGCTTTCACAATCTACCATGTAAAATTGCAGTCTGATACTTTATATATGAGACATTTCATGCATATACAGTGGTGTGAAAAAGTTTTTGCCCTCTTCCTGATTTCTCATTTTTGTGTATGTTTGTCAAACTACTGTAAATGTTTCAGATCATCAAACAAATTTAAATATTAGACAAAGATAACACAAGTAAACACAAAATGCAGTTTTTAAATGAAGGTGTTTATTCTTAAGGGCAAAAAAAACACAACAAACCTACATGGCCCTGTGTGAAAAGGTGATTGCCCCCCTGTTAAAACATAAATTAAATGTGGTTTGTCACATCTATGAAAAGCTGAGTTCAATTTCTCTAGCCACACCCAGGCCTGATTACTGCCACACCTGTTCTCAATCAAGAAATCACTTAAATAGGACCTGCCTGACAAAGTGAAGTAGACCAAAATATCCTCAAAAGCTAGACTTCATGCTACAATCCAAAGAAATTCATGAACAAATAAGAAACAAAGTAATTGAGATCTATCAATCTGGAAAAGATTATAAAGCCATTTCTAAAGCTTTGGGACTCCAGCAAACCACAATGACAGCCATTATCCACAAATGGCAAAAACATGGAACAGTGGTGAATCTTTCCTGGAGTGGCTGGCCGAACAAAATTACCCCAAAAGCACAGCGATGACTCATCCAAGAAGTCACAAAAGACCCCACAACAACATCCAAAGAACTGCAGGCCTCACTTGCCTCAGTTAATGTCAGTGTTCATGACTACACCATAAGAAAGAGATTGGGCAGAAATGGCCTGCATGGCAGAGTTCCAAGACGAAAACCACTGCTGAGCAAAAAGAACATAAAGGCTCGTCTCAGTTTTGCCAGAAAACATCTTGATGATCCCCAAGACTTTTGGGAAAATACTCTGTGGACTGACGAGACAAAAGCTGAACTTTTTGGAAGGTGTGTGTCCCATTACATCTTGTGTAAAAGTAACACAGCATTTGAGACAAGGAACATCATACCAACAGTAAAATATGGTGGTGGTAGTGTGATGGTCTGGGTCTGTTTTGCTGCTTCAGGACCTGGAAGACTTGCTCTGGTAAATGGAACCATGAATTCTGCTGTCTACCAAAAATCCTGAAGGAGAATGTCCGGCCATCTGTTCGTGACCTCAAGCTGAAACACACTTAGGTTAGGTTCTGCAGCAGAACAATGATCCAAAACACACCATTAACTCCACTTCTGAATGGCTTACGAAAACCAAAATGAAGACTTTGGAGTGGCCTAGTCAAAGTCCTGACCTGAATCTAATTGAGCTGCTGTGGCATGACCTTAAAAAGACAGTTCATGCTCGAAAACCCTCCAATGTGGCTGAATTACAACAATCCTGCAAAGATGAGTCAGCCAAAATTCCTCCACAGTGCTGTAAAAGATTCACTGCCAGTTACTACAAACACTTGATTGCAGTTGTTGCTGCCAAGGGTGGTCCAACCAGTTATTAGGTTTAGGGAGCAATCACTTTTTCACACAGGGCCATGTAGGTTTGGATTTTTTTTACCCTTAATAATAAACACCTTCATTTAAAAACTGCATTTTGTGTTTACTTGTGTTATCTTTGTCTAACATTTAAATTTAATGATCTGAAACATTTAAGTGTGACAAACATGCAAAAAAAAAAAAGAGAGAAATCAGGAAGGGGGCAGACACTTTTTCACACCACTGTAATAAAGTACTATCACAACTTTTACCAAGACATGGATTATAAAGCTCCATTAGTATCAACTATAAACACTTGCCAGTGAAAATCTTCCTCAAACAAATATTTTTTTCTCCAATGGAAACCTTAGTGCATGACAATCACTGCCATTAACTGTTTTATCACCCTTAAAAACATTCAGTTTATTAACTCCGTCCTTTATCTACAGGTCTACAACAATGTGAATGGCACAGTGAAACATATTTTGTGGGCATGAAGGCAAGGCTGTCAGTTTACTTACTGATCTACATTCCCACTCTATGGTCATGAAAACTGGGCAGTGACTGAAAGGATGAGAATGTAGATATAGACAGTGGAAATTAATTTTCTTTGTAGGGTGCCTGGGCTCAGCCATAGAAAGAGGGTGAGGAGCTCAGTAACTCCAGACAGGCTCAGAGTAGAGCTGCTGTTCTACATGTATTAAAGGGAACCAGTTGAATTGGCTTGGCCATTTGGTCAGGATGCCTCCAAGGCGAGGTCTTTTGTTCATGTCCCAATGGAAAGAGACCTCAGGGCAGAGGTTATGTCTGGAGAGGATATATCTCTTGGTTGGCCTGGGAATGCCTCTGCATCTCCTAGGAAGAGATAGAAGAGAGGGAGGTCTGGGGAGAGGGAAGTCCATCCATCTCTGCTTAGACTCCTGACTCTTCAGTCTGGACCCAGATAAGCAGCAGAAGATGGATGGATGGATGGATGGATGGAACAACATGGTGGAGAGTTACAGTTACAATCCATGTAAATTAGACCCTCACCTTTTCCTAAACCTAGCCATAACCTAAAATCTATAAACTTAAAACCTACAAAAAAAGTTTATGTACGAGCCAAAAGGAAGTTAAATGCAAGAGCGAAAGTGAATCTGGAATGAGGAAGTGAAGGTAAACACAAGCAGCAGTTACGAAAATGCAAGATGGGGATGTCAACTTGGGGCTCCAGGGTAAGCGCACTATTTTTCGTCCTACTGATCACAGACACTTCTGAACTTGAATCTTTTTTAAACCGTTATTTATACAGGAGGAGGTTCATTGAGAGGCAATCTCTCTTTTTCAAGGATGTCCTGTTCATTTCACAGTTACATATTCACAGCCCAGTATAGTCACAGACTGACCTTTGGCCACTGAGCAACTCCACTGGAGCAGTTGGGGTTGAGGGCCTTGCTCAAGGACACCATAGTGGGGTTAATGAGGGTGGGGCAAACACTGCTTTGTTGTCTGTCCCACCCAGATCTGATCCTGCTGGTCCAAGGATTGAACCGGCAACTCTCCGGTCACTATTTCACATTTCCACCCATTAAGCCAAATTTGAGTGCATCTGAAATTTGGAAACTAATTCAGAAGCTTAAGACCTATTTTTATGTATTAGCTGGAGGATCTGGAGCCATGGTGTCTAAATGGAGAAGAAATGGAAAACCTATGGGAAGAGCTGCCAAAGCAAGAGCCACTTTTGGCAGGCTGAAACAGGTATGGTGTGGAGGATGAAATCAGACGAGACAGCGAGCTGGACGACGCACAAACTTTATTCAATCCTCCATCACAGACATCAAAATATCATGTCCCTGAGTCTGTGGGCGCTCACCTTTATACCTCTTTATTCCCATCTCGCAGATCCAGGGATAAAAGACATTACACACAGTACACAAAGCATGTCTGGCATATCAACATACAGAACACAGAGTGCTATTTATTATTGTCTATTGCTCCCCTGTGAACTCCGGTGTGGCTCCTGTCACTGCGGGGGTTGACAGCTCCCTTTTGTTACATCTAAAACCCTTCTGTCCTTTTATCCATCTCTGCTCTGGGTGGAGAACTCCTTACTCTGTGACCCCACAAAGCCCCCCCCCACCCCGAACACCCATAAAGGGCCCTAACCCATCGGCCCTTTGGGCTTGAGCTGGTGCCCGTAGCGGCTGTAGCGGGGAATCGGCGGTCCAGTCGAAGTGCCCGCCTGGCGAGGTGTGTGGGAGGGAATGTTGGTCTGTGGAGGGGAAGAGGGTGGGGAGGGAACAGGGTTAGTTTCATGAGCACAGTTCTCTGCAGGGGAACAACCAACTTGTGGAAGCATCATAGGTGGGCGTCCGTGTCGGGGAGCCTGAGCCAGCACCACCTGTTCATCTGCCAACACATAAGCGGGCTTCAGCCTGTCAGTGCAGATGGTTTCCTTACGCACCCCACCCCAAGTTTAACACAAAATGCTTTGCCCCAGTTTCCAGCATTCTGAACAGGCCATCATACGGTGGACGCAGCGGGGTTCTGTGTGCATTGTACCTGACAAAAACAAACTTGGTGCTCTGGAAGCTCTTTGGCACGAAGGTGTGGGGAAAACAATGGTGCACCGGGCCCGGCACGTTAGCAGTCCCTGTACTGTAAAAATTTTGCACAGGCGGATCAGTCCTGGGTGTGGGGTCTTCAGGTAAAAATTACCCAGGGATCCACAACAGTTGAGAAAAAACGAGTTCTGCTGAGGAGGCTGCCAGATCCTCCTTAGGCACGGAGTGCAACCCTAATAGAACCCAAGGCAGGCGGTCGACCCAATTTGCATCTGTGAGTGAGGTTCTGAGCGCTGCTTTCAGCGACCTATGAAAATGTTCGCATAATCCATTAGGTTGGGGGATGTACGCGGTGGTGTGGTGGATTTTGACCCCAGGCTATCGGCCATTGCGGACGAGAGCTCCGAAACAAATTGCGGACCCCTGTCCATGTCCAACGGGGATCTGAACTGTGCAACCTAAGCTGACAAAAAAGCACGAGCAACCTCAGCGGACGTGGTGGAGGCCAGCAGGACCACTTTAGGCCAACACGTGGTTCGGTCCACGATTGTCAAAAAGTGCGTGAAACCTTACAACGGTGGAAGGGGGCCCCCCAAATCCACGTGGACATGGTCGAACCTCTTGGCCGGAATTTGAAAGGGCTTGAGGGGGGCTTTGGTGTGTTTGTGCACTTTGGCCTGCTGGCATGCGATGCACGCTGCAGCCCATTCTTTCACATCCCTGTGTAGGTGAGGCCAGACAAACTTCCCCCCCACCAGTTTAACCGAGGCACCCACGCCAGGATGTGAAAGGGAGTGGACAGACTCAAAAATACGGCGGTGCCAAGAGCTTGGAACCACCGGACGCGGGTGGGCGGTGGCGACGTTGCAGAGCAAAGGGGGGCACTCAAAGGGGGGCACTCTCCTTTGACTGGAGCACGCAAATGTCTGCGTCGCCATGGTGGGGAAATCTATTCCCATGTAGACCGGGGAGACTAATGTGCACGACAGGCCTTCAGCCACAACATTAAGCTTACCGGCTATGTGTTGAATGTCAGTCATGAATTCCGAGATCACGGCCAAATGTTGTCGCTGCTGAGCTGACCACGGTTCCGAAACTTTGGACATTGCGTATGTTAGTGGTTTATAATCAACAAATGCAGTAAACTCGTGCCCCTCCAGCCAAAACTGGAAATGGCACGTCGCCAGGTGAAGAGCCAACAACTCTCGGTCAAATGTAAAGTATTTGCTTTCGTTGTTGCCCAAAGTACGACTGAAAAACGCGAGTGGCTGCCACAAACCGGAGACATACTGCTCCACCACTGCCCCTGTGGCAACATCAGACGTGTCTGTGGTGAGTGTTATCCGTGCTGACGAGTTGGAGTGGGCTAGCAAAGCCGCATTAGCGAGCACTGCTTTGGCATTTGTAAAAGCCTGGACCCGCTTGGGGGTCCAGTCAATGTTCTCCGCGGGCTTCTTTTTTTTGAACGCGCCATACACCGGCTGCAGCAGTTGGGCTGCCCGGGGGAGGAAACGTTGGTAAAGGTAAAGGAGAGACTGCTCCTTGCTCATCTCCGCCCCCTGGTGGAACCAGCGATGGATCCACTCCAGTTTGCCTACCAGCATGGCATTGGGGTGGAGGATGCGGTGATCTTCCTCCTTCACCTTTCTCTGTCCCACCTGGAGAAGCCCGGGAATGTGGTGAGGATCATGTTCTTTGACTTCTCCAGTGCTTTCAACATCATCCAACCGATGATCCTGAAGGACAAGCTGCTGCGCGCAGGGGTGGACCAGCACCTGTCATCATGGATCCTGGACTACCTCACGAACCGGCCTCAGTTTGTGAGAACCCGGGACTGTGTGTCCGACACGATCATTGGTAGCATGGGGGCCCCCCAGGGAACGGTGTTGGCTCCCTTCCTGTTCACTCTTTATACTGCGGACTTCTCACACAACACAACACACTGCCATCTACAGAAGTTCTCTGATGACTCTGCAATCGTTGGCCTCATCTCCAACAGAGATGAAGCGGAGTACAGAGGGCTTATCCAGGACTTCGTGGACTGGTGCCATCGGAACTGCCTCCAGATCAACGCGAGGAAAACTAAGGAGCTGGTGGTGGACTGCCGCAGGCATGGACAACCCCTCACAGCACCAGTAAATATACAGGGAACAGACATTGAGATGGTGACATCCTACAAGTACCTGGGTGTTCATCTGAACAATAAACTGGACTGGTCACACAATACTGACGCACTCTACAAGAAGGGACAGCGCAGGCTGTTCCTACTGAGGAGACTCAGGTCTTTTGGTGTACAAGGGGCGCTGCTGAAGACATTCTATGACACGGTGGTGGCATCAGCCATCACTTTTGGAGTGGTCTGCTGGGGCAGTGGCATTACTGCAGCCGATAGGAAGAGACTGAACAAACTGATCAAGAAAGCTAGCTCTGTCCTGGGGCAGCGCCTTGACCCAGTGGAGGAGATAGGAGAGAGAAGGACGGTGGCTAAACTGTCATCTCTGCTGGAGTCCGAGTTCCACCCTATGCAGGACATACTGAATGCACTGAGGAGCTCATTTAGCAGCAGACTACATCATCCCAGGTGCACAACCGAGAGGTTTCGCAGGTCCTTCCTACCAACGGCTGTCAGACTGTACAACCTAAGCAGGGCTGCTCACAGAGATAGCAAAAAGACGTGAATGAATGAATGAATGAATGAATGAATGAATGAATTTATTTATTCGGATAGTACATTACAGGTTAAAAGAAACTGTATAATATAACAACAAGGTCAAATTAGACAAAGACTCCTTCTACTATACAATTCCACGTGAGTTATCCGAAATGGGTGATGGCTGAAGCCGCAGCTTATATTGCCCACCCATATTCCATCCAAGAATTCAAAGGAGAAAAAGGAGAAAACAAGACAAGAGCGATTACAATTTAAAACAAGGCTAAGACAAAATATGACTGAGAGAAAAAGAAAACTGAGCTAGTCTAAGTTAAGCGGTTACTATTCAAAAACAAATCTAAGACATAGTGTCACAGAGAAAAAAGAAAAACTAAGCTATAACACAACACAGGCTGGAAATGTCAATCCTTATGTGAGTTTACATGTCGTCTTGTAAATATGTTTGGAGTATTTCTTCCTTTAGTTTTTGTTTAAATTGTCCAAGCTTTGTACATGATTTTAATTCAGGTCCAAAATCGTTCCATAATCTGACACCTTGCACTGAAATACAGTGTTGCTTGGTAGTTGTTCTCACTGTAGGCTTTTGAAATATACATGTTCCTCTGAAGTGATATCGTTTCTCCCTTGTTTGGAACAACTTTTGGATATTTGCGGGCAGTGATAGATTCTTCACTTTGAACATTATTATTGCGGTTTTAAAGTCGATCAGATCTTTCAACTTGAGAGTTTTTTGTTTAAGAAAAAGTGGGTTTGTTGGTTCCCTGTAGGCTGCTTTGTTGATTATTCTAATAGCTCTCTTTTGAAGCATAAAGAGTGGATATATGTTTGTTTTATATGTATTTCCCCATACTTCATTACAATATGTCATGTATGGGAGTATTAATGAATGATACAAGGTGTATAGTGTGGGTTGATTCAGCAAATTTTTCACTCTGTGTAATATTGCAATTGATTTGGATACTTTACCTTTTATATAATTAATATGTGGCTTCCAACACAGTTTGTTATCAATTATTACTCCAAGGAATTTAGTTTCGGATACCCTTTCAATCTCTACACCATTTACACTGAGTTTGGGTACTGGGTAGTCGTGATGGTTGTTAAAGACTATAAATTTTGTCTTGCTTAAATTGAGCGTTAATTTGTTTGAATCAAACCACAGTTTCAGCTTTCCTAATTCCTTTCCGAGTGTATCCAGAAGTTGTTCCAAATTGTTTCCACTGCATAGCAGGTTAGTGTCATCAGCAAACAATATTAAGTCCATTTTTTCTGAAACTTTACATATATCATTTATATACATATTGAATAATAATGGTCCCAAAACTGAACCCTGTGGGACTCCACAGGTGACCTTCAGTAGCTCTGAGTTTTTGTTGTTAACACATACAAACTGATATCTATTCTTTAAGTAACTTCTTAACTAACTAACTAACTAACTAACTAACCTGCACTTATATAGCGCTTTTCTAGTCACAAAGACCACTCAAAGCGCTTTCATTAATACTAACCCTCTATTCTAAGGGCCTATAGGAAACAGATATCTAGGGACAATTTAGAACAGCCAATTAACCTAACATGCATGTTTTTGGCATGTGGGAGGAAACCGGAGAAATCCCGGAGTAAACCCACGCAACACGGGGAGAACATGCAAACTCCACACAGATCACTGTTGGTCGGGGGCTGGGATCGAACCCACGATCCCACGATCCCCACAATCCCCTGGCCAAGGGTAAACTGTGCTGCCGCAGTGCTAACCACTGCGCCACCGTGCAGCCCGGACAGTTAACCAGGGCAGTGCTACCCCTCTAATACCACAATTTTGTAGTTTCTTTAATAATAGATTGTGATCTACTGTATCAAATGCTTTTTTAAGATCCAGGAATACTCCAACTGAATACTCTTTATTTTCAATGGCTGTTGATATTTTTTCTGTAAATTCCATTAAGGCATATGCTGTTGTCCTTTTGTGTCTGAACCCATATTGCTGCTCACACAATAAATCATTCTTCAGTATGAAGTTGTCAATTCTCTCATAGAATATTTTTTCAAGTATCTTGGAAAATTGCGGTAATAGTGAAATTGGTCTGTAGTTGGAGAGTTCCCCTCTGTCGCCTGTCTTGTAAATCGGAATTACTTTAGCTATTTTCATTGCATTGGGAAATATACCTGATTGGAGAGACAGGTTACAGATATACGTCAGTGGTTTCACTATGCATTTGATAACAGTTTTGACTAGTAGCATATCAATACCATCGCAGTCAGTAGATGTTTTACTTTTGAACGATTTAACAATTTCAATGACCTCTCTTTCGTCTGTGTTCTTTATGAAGATGGTGTCTTTTACAGCAGTGTTATTGCATATTGAATCACCTGTTGGCACCGTAGTGGGTATTTCTCGGGCCAGTTTAGGTCCAATGTTAACAAAAAAATTATTAAATTCATCTGCAGGTGAAGCTATATTCACATTCGGAGTCGATTTATTATTTTTTGGAATGTTTGTTGGGTAGCTGGTATTTCTGCTTTTATTTCCAAGGATACTGTTGATTATTGTCCATGTATTTTTAATATTGTCTTTGTTTTTTTCCAGTTCTTTACTGTAATAGTCTCTTTTACTACATCTTATTATATATGTTAACTTATTTTTGTATGTTTTATACCGCTGCTCTGCTTCTTTTGTCCTTTTCTTTATGAAAGCTTTATATAATAAATTTTTCTTTTTACACGCCTTTTGTAGTCCTTTGGTTAGCCATGGTTTGTCAGTAAATTTGTGTTTAAGCTTTTTTTTAACTAATGGGCAGTTTTTTTCATAAAGAGTGGTTACAATGTTTATAAATGTGTCATAGGCTTCATTTACATCTGATACATAGACTTCTGTCCAGTCTTGCTTCAGCAAGTCCTCTTTAAAAGAACTGATTGCGTTTGGTGATTTGTGTCTGAACGATTTTGAGATTTTTTCTGGGTTGGGCCCCGTGTGGCCATGGATAAGTGCAAAGATTGGCAAGTGGTCGCTTATATCATTTATCAATACAGTGGTACCTCTACTTACGAATTTAATTCGTTCCGGAAGAATTCTCGTAACGTGAAAAATTCGTAAGTAGAGGCGCGTTTTACATGTAAATGCCATAATCCGTTCCAAGCCCCCAAAATTCGGGCATAAATTTTTTATAAATCGTAAAAACGCATCAAAACATGTAACAAATACATGTTACAATTAGATTACTGCACAATAAACATAAAATGAGAGTTTAAAATGAGAGAATAATAAAAGCGAAAGAATAATAAAAATTATGTTCATTTACCTTTTAACTGCGATCGTCGGCGTCACCTTTTGCCTTCTTTGGTTCATGTTCTGTCTCATCAGTGGTTTTTGCCTGACGTTTTGTGATGAAACGATCCAAGGACGTTTGCTTTTATCGGCTTGTAAGGGCTTCCTTTTGTTTTAATACCGTGCTGATCGTTGATGTTGTTTTTTTTCCCCAAAACTTTATTAAGAACAAGGTGAAAGTACAGAGTTATAACGTAGATGGTGATAAACGTGGCAGTTAACAATTTTTTTTTCTCTAAATTGTGTAGTTCAGTCAACAGTCTTACAAGAGGTAAGAAGGATAAAATAAAGTAGTAAGAATAGTAAATAATAATAAGATAAAGCGAGATCAACCAAACGCATCCATTCGTGGCCAGTGGGATACCAGGAAGATGCTAGGCGATAGCCAATGGCAGAGCAGCTACAGGTATGTTTACGTTCGGTAAAATACGGGAGCTGCGAGGAGCGCGTACTTTTTTTGCCTTTCGTATCCTGAAATTTTGTTCGTAACTAGAGGCAATATTTTCCCGTTGAGGCGTCTCGTAACCTGAAAATTTCGTATGTAGAGACGTTCGTAAGTAGAGGTACCACGAGAACATTGACAAACAGGTTGTCAATAAGTGTAGCAGAGTGAGCTGTGATTCTACTGGGATGTGTGTAACAACCTAATAGTTTTTTTTTAATGCAAAAGATGCAATAGACTTACACAATGGTCCCCTCCGGCATCCATCCATCCATCCATCCATCCATCCATCGTCTACCGCTTTTCCGGAGGTCCGGGTCGCGGAGGCAGCAGTTCAAGCAGAGAAGCCCAGACTTCCCTCTCCCCAGTCACCTGCTCCAGCTCTTCAGAGGGGATACCAAGGCGTTCCCAGACTAGCTGGGAGACATAGTCTCTCCACCGAGTCCTGGGTCTGCCCCGGGGTCTCCTCCCAGTGGGACGTGCCTGAAACACCTCAAGTGGGAGGCGTCCAGGAGGCATCCTAATCAGATGCCCATACCACCTCAACTGACTCCTTTCAATGTGGAGGAGCAGCGGTTCTACTCTGAGCCTCTCCCGGATGACTGAGCTCCTCACCCTATCTCTGAGGGTGAGTCCAGCAATCCTACGGAGAAAGCTCATTTCAGCCGCTTGTATCCGCGATCCTTGTATCCTAGTTGTATCCCCTCCGGCATACAACTAGGAAAATACCGGTCGCTATGGAGGGTGAGAATATGTATGGGCACATAATCATATCATGTAGACGGTAGTGCTGTTTCATCCCATCTAGCAACAATGCTCTGCACTGTGTGTGTTTATATATTTACATATTTATTCCATCTAGCTACAATGCTCCGCACTGTGTGTTTATATATCTACATATTACTCCATCTAGCTACATTGCTCCGCACTGTGTGTGTTTATATATTTACATATTTATTCCACCTAGCTGCAATGCTCCGCACTGTGTGTTTATATACTCATATAGTTATTCCATCTAGCTACAATGCTCCGCACTGTGTGTTTATATATCTACATATTACTCCATCTAGCTACATTGCTCCGCACTGTGGGTGTTTATATATCTACATATTTATTCCATCTAGCTACAATGCTCCGCACTGTGTGTTTATATACTCATATAGTTATTCCATCCAGCTACAATGCTCTGCACTGTGTGTCTGTGTGTATATATATATATATTTATAGTAATATGTACATATGTATATTAGCTGCTCTTGCTTGCTTGCTTTTTTTTTTTTTCTTGCCTTCTGATTGTTGCTCCGAGTGTTGCTATCCCTGTGCTGTTGCAATCCTGGAATTTCCCCGTTGTGGGACTAATAAAGGCTTATCTTATCTTATCTTATCTTAAAAACTGACCATTCCCAAAAATTCCTGCAGCACCCTCACGGTCTGTGGATGCGGAAAATCTGACACTGCGCGCACTTTATCTGGTAGCGGAATCGCGCCCTCCGGTGAGATGCAGTGGCCCAAAAAATCAATCACCGGCATCCCAAACTGACACTTTGCCGGGTTAACAATAAGTCAGTGCACTTCCAACCACTGGAAAACTTGTTTAAAATGGTCGAGGTGCTCCTCCTCCGACGCGCTAGCCACCAAAATGTTGTCTAAGTAGACAAAAACTAAGGGCAAGTCGCTGAGCACTGGGTCCATCATTCTTTGGAAAGTTTGCACTGTGCCCTTTAACCCGAATGGCATGCGTAAAAACTCGAAAAGGCCAAAAGGAGTTATTACCGCTGTTTTGGGAACGTTCTCCATGCACACCAGGACCTGGTGGTAACTGTGGACCAGGTCTACTTTTGAAAAAACACGCGTCCCAGACAGGTGCATGGAAAAATCCTGGATGTGCGGGATGGGATACCGGTCGTGCTCAGTGGCGTTGTTCGAGTGCTGGAAATTGCTGCACGGTCGCCACAATCCATCAGCCTTGGGCACCGTGTGTAGCGGAGATGCCCACGAGCTGTTGGAGCGCCTAACAATGCCTAGCCGCTCTAAGTTAGCAAACTCCTCGTGCACGCTTGCTAGTTTAACTGCACACCGGCGGACATTTCGTTGTTATGAAATGCTTAACCCCGTGTCTGGGTACTGTCACGGAAAAAGTGGGAACCGTGATTGCTGGGAACCTGTGAAAGCAAATGCTGGTAATTACCCCCTGGAGCTAGAATGTTAACGTGTGTTGGTGGCTCAACTCCCCAAGCTGTGCAGGGCAAGCAGGAAAAAGAGACAGCGTCCACTAAACGTCTGTTGGCAACATTGACTAACAGTCCATAAGCACATAAAAAAATCAGCGCCTAAATTGGGGAACAAACATGCAGCTATCACAAAGTCTCACTGGAAATTGCATCCAAGAAATGTGGCCATGACACTGGCGCCAGAAGGGAAAAGAAGAAGAGGGACATGGCACAAAGGACCCCACAACAACAGCCAAAGAACTGCGGGCCTCACTTGCCTCAGAAGAGAAATGAAGCAGGATGGAGAACCTGGGGTGAGGCGAGAGCAGCAGCTGCTAATGTAAGTGTTTTGTGGAGGCCTTATGTGCTTGTGTAACAGTGTAAATTTGCTGTCCCCTCAAAATAACTCAACACAGCCATTAATGTCTAAACCGCTGGTAACAAAAGTGAGTAGACCCCTAAGAGAAAATGCCCAAATTGTGCCCAAGTGTCAATATTTTGTGTGGCCACCATTATTTTCCAGCACTGCTTTAACTGTCTTGGGCATGGAGTTCACTAGAGCTTCACAGGTTGCCACTGGAATCCTCTTCCGCTCCTGCATGACAACATCACAGAGCTGGTTGATATTAGAGTCCTTGTGTTCCTCCACCTTCCGTTTGAGAATGCCCCACAGATGTGCAATAATAATAATAATAATGCATCAGATTTATATTGTGCTTTATCATAGACACTCATAGACACTTTTTACAGATACATTATTCATTCACACCAGACAGACAATGGTAGTGGCAAGCTACTACTGTAGCCACAACTGCCCTGGGGCAGGCTGACGGAAACGTGGCTGCCAATCCGTGCCAACGGCCTCTCCAGCCACCACCGAACATTTATACACATTCATATCCAGTGTTATGGACACTGGAGGCAAGGTGGGTAAAGTGTCTTGCCCAGGGACACAACAGCAGGATATCTGGGGAGAGTGGGATTCGAACCGCCAACCATCCAGTTATTGGATGACCTGCTCTAACTCCTGAGCCACTGCCGCCCCAAGCAATAGGGTTTAGGTTTGGAGGCATGCTTGGCCAGAACATCACCTTTACCCTCAGTTTCTTTAGCAAGGCAGTGGTCATCTTGGACGTGTGTTTGGGGTTGTCATCATGTTGGTATACTGCCCTGCGGCCCAGTTCCCAAAGGGAGGAGATCATGCTCTGCTTCAGTATGTCACAGTACGTGTTGGTATTCATGGTTCCCTCAATGAACTGTAGTTCCCCAGTGCCGGCAGCACTCATGCAGCCCCAAACCATGACACTCCAACCACCATGCTTAACTGTAGGCAAGACACAGTTGTCTTTGTACTCCTCACCTAGTTGCCACCACACATGCTTGACACCGTCTGAACCAAATAAGTTTATCTTGGTCTCATCACACCACAGGACATGGATCCAGTAATCCATGTCCTTAGTCTGCTTGTCTTCAGCAAACTGTTTGCGTGCTTTCTTGTGTATCATCTTTAAAAGGGGCTCCCTTCTGGGATGATAGCCATGCAGACCAATTTGATGCAGTGTGCAGTGTATGGTCTGAGCACTGACAGGCTGACCCCCACCCCTTCAACCTCTGCAGTAATGCTGGCAGCACTCATATGTCTATTTTCAAAAGACAACCTCTGGATATGACGCTTAGCGCATGCACTCAGCTTCTTTGGTCGACCATGGTGAGGCCTGTTCGGAGTGGAACCTGTCCTGCTAAACCGCTGTATGGTCTTGCCCACCGTGCTGCAGCTCAATTTCAGGGTGTTGGCAGTCTTCTTATAGCCTAGGCCATCTTTATGTAGAGCAACAATTCTTTTTTCAGAGTCTCAGAGAGTTTATTTGCCATAGGTGCCATGTTGAATTTCCAGTGACCAGTATGAGAGAGTGTGAGAGCGATAACACCAAATTTAACACACCTGCTCCCCATTCACGCCAGAGACCTTGTTAACACTAACTAGTCACATGACACCGGGGTGGGAAAATGGCAAATTGGGCACAATTTGGACATTTTCACTTTGGGGTGTACTCACTTTTGTTACCAGTGGCTTAAACATTAATGGCTGTGTGCTGAATTATTTTAAGGGGACAATTTTTTTTTAATCAGTGTACAGGGAAGAAGTAATCAATGTACAGGGAAGAAGTTAGAGACCTGGAGGGCTGGTGCAGGGAGAACAATCTGGTGCTCAACGTGGACAAAACGAAGGAGATGATTATTGACTTCCGGCGGTCACAGCCTGAACACGTCCCTCTCAGCATCAGCAGCCGTTTAGTGGAGAGAGTGGAGAACATCAAATTCCTCGGAATGCAGATCTCGCAGGGCCTGACCTGGAGTAAGAATTCCTTGGGGATCAGGAAGCTGGCCCAACAGAGACTGCACTTCTTGAGGAAACTCAAACAGGCCTCTCTCCCCATCTGCATCCTCAGGACCTTCTACAGAGGTGTGGTGGAGAGTGTTCTGACGTACTGCATTGCAACATGGTACTCCAGCTACAGTATGCCAGACAAAAAAAGCCCTGCAGAGGATAGTTAAGGGAGCTGAGAGGGTAATTGGAGTCTCCCTCCCGTCTGTCCAAGAACTTTTTCAGAACCGTTGTAGGAGCAGGGCACTGAAAATTGTCAAGGACCACTCTCACCCTCTGCATAAACACTTTGAACTTCTGCCATCTGGCAAACTATTCCGGAGCATCAGAGGCAGAACCACCAGACTGATTAACAGCTTCCTTCCACAAGCTGTTAGGATGCTGAACAGCTGATTCGGAATCTCTCATGCATGCTACTGCACCTGTGGACATTATGTATATTATTTGTATATTATAGTTCTGGTTAGTTTTCAAGTATGTCTCAGGGATGTGTGAATGGCTGTGTTGGGGTGGGGGGTGAGGGTGTGTGTGAGTGTGTCTTAAATTATGTTCTTTTTACTTATATGGATGCCGAGAGAAACGCAATTTCATCTTGCCTGCACTACAGTTGTATGTACAGCAATATGACAATAAAGGTTGATTTGATTTGATTTGATTTGATTTTGATTTTGATTTACACTGTTATACAAGCTGTACAGTGACTACTTTACATCGCATCAAAGTGTCATATCTTCAGTGTTGTCCTATGAAAAGATATAATAAAATATTTACAAAAATGTGAGGGGTGTACTCTCTTTTGTGAGATACGTAACAGTTGAAAGATAATGTGGCATTTTACTATTTTCTTTTCATGTCAAAGGACCATTTTGATTTTGTAGCCTATATGTGCTATGTTACAAATGCATACATACAGATGTATGTATTTTGACCAGCTCAAAGTTTACAGAAGTGCTTTCATGTAAGAGTAAGTCCAAGGTTAAGCTTGAGAAGCCCACTTCACTGTCACTTTATTTCTTCAGATCCTTAAGATCTGTGATCCACCAACAGAAAGCAGTGCATCACAAAGGGACACAAACATGTAACAGTTTAGTTTTCACCATGACTAAAACCATATGCAGTCGCTAAGGCTTACAAACAGAACGGGTTAAAAGAGGCGTTTTCTGAAAATACGCACTAAATCTGTTACAGAACAGCTTTGAGCTGTCCAGGAAAATGATGTCACTCTGTTACACTTTACTTCACTGGTAAACAGTAAGCCTAAGTACTGTATATAGCACAAACACTGTATAACAGACAGAATAGTGCTTTGATGTGATGAGCCTGTCCTTATATCTATGTGTGCATACTGTATGTGTTTGTGTTTCTCCACTGTGTAAATGAGAGCCCCACAGCAGGTGAAGGCAAAGCAAGCAAGTTCATTTGTATAGTACATTTCATGTCCAAGACGATTCAAAGTGCTTTACTTTAAACATAAAGAATTACAGCAAGTTGCAAAAGAAATACATAAGAATTTAAAAGCAAACTAAAAAATAAAGAGCAACAGAAAATAGAATAAGACAGATAAAGTGCAAGAGATACAAGTTACAGTGCATTGTGGGAGATTAACAATTGTTCTACTGTAAGGCAGTAGAAAATAGGAAAGTCTTTAACCTCGATTTAAAGCAGCTGAGAGTTTCAGCAGTGCTGATGTTTTCTGGGAGTTTGATCCACATGTGAGGAGTATAAAAACTGAGTGCTGCCTCCCCATGTTTGGTTCTAACTCTGGGTACAGATAGTATTCCCGACCCTGATGACCTGAGTGTTGTCTCCCCATGTTTGGTTCTAACTCTGGGCACAGATAGTATTCCTGACCCTCATGACCTGAGGGTTCTGGGTGGTTCATAATGGACCAGAAGATCTGAAATATATTTTGGCCCTAAACCATTCAGAGCTTTATAAACCAACAAGCATATTTTGAAATCTGTGCAAAAACCTCCACAAATTCCAACCTCTCCTCATAGTGGTGTGGGGGGTGGCAACGGGACAGGATTGCTACATCAGGCTATGTTGTCGATTGAATACCTTGTCCTTATTCCAGGCCTAACTCTTGGATGGATAGGGACAATATGGATATTAGCCTGGTAGGGCCTCCCTTGACGGAGAGGCTGGTGTATGTATGAACCTGAACTGGCTAATGATGCCCTGGTATCCAAAATCCAGGATGCATCTGTCCAGTAACTGGCGGCTTCTGGTAGGTTCTGTTCTATGTGTCTGTCAGGTATCCTGCAGCAAAGAACAGACCTTGTGACTCGCACTATCCATAAAAGTGTGTTGGCATCAGGAAGGGCATCCGGCTGTAAAATTCCCGCTCCAAACTTTAATGACTGACTGGTTGATTTAGTTACTAGAACGATTGCTCGTGTCGAGGCTCCAGGTCAGAGTATGAGACCTGCTGGTGCCAAGGCCACAGAGTCCAGAATTAGAGTTGCTAGTTTAAATGCTGGCACACTGAAAGGCTGAAGTAACGAAATAGCTGAAATGTTAGCCCGTCACAATATCGACATTTGTTGTGCGCAGGAAACTAGGTGGAGAGGAGTTTCAGCCTGTGTGATCCAGGGCAAAGACTTGTCCTTTAAGCTTTTCTGGAAAAAAGATGGCTCAGGTCAGGGTGGAGTTGGAATACTGATATCACACAATCTGACTGACAAGGTAGTCTCTTTGACACGGTTTGACCACCGCCTAATTCAACTGGGACTCCTCTTTGGCAAAATTATCATAAATGTAGTTTGTGGATATACACCCCAGACGGGACAACCAGTCACAGATAAAGACACAAGAGGAATTTCTTGTCATGGGAGGGAACCTTAATGGGCATATTGGAGTTAGTTCTGCTGGCTTTACATTAGAAACGATGATGGCCTACGCATACTAGATTTTTGTGTTGCTGGTAATCTGGCGTTGACCAACACCTTTAAAAAAAGACTCAGCAGATTAATCATGTACCACTCAGGGGGTCATAGTTCCCAAATCAATTTTATCTTAGTCAAGAGGGAGCATTTAAAAACGTGAAAGATGTGAAAGTCATAAACAGTGAAGAATGTGTCACTCAACACAAGCTAGTAATACTGTAGCTGTCCTCTTCATTACTACTAGCTTTGCTAAACCTCCTTCTGCACCTCCAAAACGGTGAACCTTGAAGTTGAAAGATCCTGCTGCTTGCACTCATCTTCAAGAGATTATACAGCAGAAATCCTCGTCTTATCCACCCCTCCTCTGATGTGGAGGACTCATGGGCCCAAATTAAGTTTAGCCTGCTGGATGCCTGTGACGAAATCTGTGGTTGGACCAAAGGAGGCTAAATCTGCCACAAAGAGACCTGGTGGTGGAATGATGAAGTTGAGGACGCCATAAAGGAAAAGAGGAGACTGTGGAGAATAAAAGAAAATGGAGGAGACAAGCAAGCTTGCCTTGATGCCAAGAAAAGAGTTAGATCTATTGTGTATGCTTCTAAACATCAAGCTGAGGAGAGAAAATTTGCTGACATCAAAAACAACAACTGTAGGAATGCTCTTTTTAAAACTGCTAAGCAGATGAAGGAAAATATCGTGGATATCATAGGAGAGAAATGCATCAGGGACAATGACGGTAAACTGTCCTTGAGTGAAAGCGAAAAACTTAAAGCATGGACCTGCCATTACAAGAAGCTGCTTAATGAAGAATTCCCTTGGAATGCTGTTCTTTTAACAGATGCTCCTCCTAAAGAAGGTCCTCCAATTTTGATAACAGAAGTAATGATTCGGAAAGCTGTCCTAAAAGTGAAAACTGGAAAGGCTGCTGGGTCCTCTGGGATCATTGCAGAAATGATTCTCACAGCAGGAGATGCAATCATTCCTCCAGTAGTCCAGTTAGTGAACAAGATCAAAATAGAAGAGAAAATTCCCAGTGATTGTACTGAATTATTCATCATCAACTGTTTTAAGGGGAAGGGTGATGCTGTAGAAAGAAGCAGTTACAGAGGTCTTAAACTGTTGGATCATGTCATGAAGATTTTAGAAAGGATACTAGATGACACCATACAGCAACAAGTCAACATAAGAAACATGCAATATGGTTTCATTGCCTGGTAGAAGCCCCACCGATACAATTTTTATCCTACGGAGAATGCAAGAGAAGTTCCTCCAAATGAAGAGAAACCTGTATTTTGCATTTGTGGATGTTGAAAAGCCATTTGATTGTGTACCTCGCACTATCATTTGGTGGGCCATGAGGAAGATTGGAATCAATGAGTGGATTATTAAAACTGTCCAGGCAATGCACACAAATATCAGCTCTCATATCAGCGTCAACAGCACATATGGTGAACGATCTGGGGTCTCACTTGGGGTCCACCAAGGATCCGTGTTAAGTCCTTTGCTTTTCATCATCGTTTTAGAGGCACTATCACATGAATTGAGGACAGGCTGTGCCTGGGAACTTTTGTATGCCATTGACCTTGCTATTATGGCCGAATCTCTCCCTGAATTGACTCACAAAATAAAATTATGGAAGAACAACCTGGAAGCCAAGGACCACAGAGTAAACATGTCTAAAATGAAGGTGATGTGTTCTGGGCCTGAGGCTGCCAGTTCACTTAATCAGTCCCTAAAGTAGCCTTGTGGAGTCTGTAAGGAAGGTGTTGGCAGAAACTCTATCTTCTGCATCAGTTGTCAACATTGGATCCACAAGAGATGTTCAGGCATCAAAGGTTGTATAGTGGTTCAAGAAAACTTACTCTGTCCCATATGTCTTGGTCTGATTTTTCCCAAACCAATGAAACTGCTGGAGAAGTTGACAATTGATGATGTAGATCTTGAAGCAGTCACTACATTCTGCTATCTCGGAGATTGTTGTGGGCAGAGTGGAGGTTGCCAAGATGCAATCACTGCCAGGATCTGCTCCACCTGGAAAGCCGTGAACTACTGCCTATACTTACAAACCGTGGTATTTCTTTACTATGCAGAGGGTCCATGTATAAGGCATACATCCGCAATATCCTTCTTTATGGTAGTGAGACCTGGGCTGTCGCTACTGCGTTTCTCGACAGAATTGTCAGATGCAACAACGCTGTGATCAGGTGGATGTGCAATGTGAAACGAGAACAACATATTCCCTCTAAAGAACTATGGAACAGGATAGAGGTAGATAGTATCCCGGAGGTTCTGAGATGGAGATGTTTGCGGTATTTTGGACACTTGATGCATGCACCTACTGAAGCATGGCCCAGGATAGTCCTGGATTTCAAAGTGAAGGGTGCCAATTCCTATGGACGGCCGATAAAACATTGGCAAGAAAATATCAATGATGACCTTAGACTGCTGAGAATCACCAAAAACTTGGCAACCAACAGGACTAAGGGGAGAGCAGCTATTAAGCCTGATAATCAACCAATCGATGGACTCCAACCTATGATACGTAGAAGAGGAAAGTTAAACGACCAGTAAGCAAGCAAGTAAGTAAGTAGTTGTTTGACAAACAGAAAGCCAGTGTAAAGATCTGAGGACTGGAGTTATATGATCTACTTTCTTGGTCTTAGTGAGGACTCGAGCAGTAGCGTTCTGAACTAACTGCAGCTGTCTGACAGGCTTTTTAGTGAGGAGTGAAATCTGACTATTGCTGACTGCCTTGTTACCATTGCCAATGAGGTTATGTTCTTGATACCATGGTGTCTGTTTGCTAGCAAAACTATGCACTGACTACCAAAATAATTTTTGATGAAATATGTTGGAAAGTTAGTACTGGGATCAGCCTTTTGGTAAATATTTTTACTAGTTTCTCTGAGAATCTTTGTATGGAACTTGATGAAAATTTATATCTGACAGGTGGGTATCAATGAGTGTGTATCATGTGGATCCAAATAGAACTTCGGTGTTTGGGCGCATGACCAAGGGGCTGGGCGGTGAAGTCCAGCTGCTGACGCCCAACTGGGAGTTCAAACTCGCAACCTCCAGCACCCTACCTTTGTCACCAAGAGAGTCAGCCCACTGGGTGAGCCAAGTAGTAATGCTTTTATGTGAACAGGTGAGCTATGCACTCTTTGAGCTTTCAGTAAGCACAAAACAACATAAATACTGTATATTATTCATTTATTTACTACTCTAATAAACTATGACAGGGCTATTCAATTACAAAATCAGTTGGGCCACAATTTGAAATAAAGACATATAATTGGGCCGCACATGTTCAGCAGTCTGTTGAATATGACAAATTTCAAACCAACACAGATCAGTATGATGAAAAATATGCACTTTTTATTCATTGTCTTGGTTTTAAATGTGCGCTTGGCACATGGCAAAGCCACATCAAACGTGCATAAGAACACAATAACAGTGCTGGGGTTGAGCAGAACTGAAGTAGTCAAAATATTTTTCCTCTTGAACAACAATTAAATAAATAGAATGAAAAAAAAATAAAATTCTGTAAATAACCATTTTGGTCACATCTTACTCAGGCATATCTCAAAGTGCATAAAAACTCAATGTGCACTGTTAGTAGCATTAACATTTGTTTCCCTTTTGAAATAAGATATACTACATCCTGGTCATAACTGACCTTGGCACATCACAGAGTATATTTAGCTGAATAAAAAAATGAACTGTCAAACACTTCAGTGCACAACCCCCCCCCCCCCCCAAGAAAAGATTGATAACATTAACAAACATTGCACATCCACTATTGTGGTTTGTTTTGTTTTAAATCACCACGTGAGCAGGAACCTCTTTTTATAACTACACATTCCATTACACACACATATCAATCAACCAAAAATTTGTAGTAGATTTAAGGATACAAAAAGCTCCCACTTAAAAACTTGAGTAATGACTTCAGCCTTGAAATTTTGATGTTTTTCTCCAAAATTTATAACAATTTTCTTGTAGTTTTCTATTTTTTTCTGTAAATTTATCTAAATTTGAAACAATTTCCCTCAAATTTGTAATTTCCTCTTGTAAAATTGACTTTTATTGTACATTTGAGACTTTATTATACATCTGTGAATTATTTTATAGCTAACATTTGTTGATTTTTTAAATAAAATTACTGTTTTTTTTCCAATATAAATTTGAAACAGACTGTGGTCAAATTTTGACTTTTTTTCTTTATACAGTTTACACTTTTGACCATAATTTATCAGAGCCAGAACAATAATTTAACTCTGATTTCAAAGAAAAAAAATGATAAAATTACATTTAATGAAATAAATTAACTTAAATGACCAAAGATGCAGTTATTTCTGTTAAAATATTTTTATATATTTATAGTCTTTTAGAATTCTCCTCACCACCCAGACAGCAAGGAAAACCTCCCTTATTTTGAAATCCAAATGTTGGCACATTTAGTTTGTTTGAAGGCTGTTGATGGATTAAAGTCATTGACTTCGTGAATTTCGGTTGTCTTAACTTGCCAGGCACGTAAAAATGAACATAAATTATTGTAATGGCTGGTGAAATAAATCCTCAGTGATTCAGTCACTCTAGCCTTTCCCTACATATGAAGCTTAACCACACCTGTTTGTTCAGCGACTCCTCATTATTGTTCCCGTTTCCAGCAGGTTAAAACAACCATAAATGCCTCCACTCCTTACATACCTCTTCTGATTTTTTCTGTGTTTAAAGTACTTTAATAAGCTCATGCTTCTCCAGGAAAATGAGCGAGATGCTCTGCCTGCCGACTGGAACTGTCACGCGGGCAGGGCGCTTCTGAGCTCCATGCAGATGACAGTCACGCGTGTTGTTCGTGTGCATACTTGTGGACCGTCATTCTTTCACATTTTTTTCTTAAATTTATATTTTCTTGGCATGGTCTGGGCCCACGGGCCACTTGAAGGTTGATTCTGGGACGCATGTGGCCCGCGGGCCGCGAATTGAATAGGCCTGCACTATGAGGTGTGGTAGGAGACAAAAATCTGGTCTGGGGTTTTGAGACAGAATCAAACGGAGAATGTTGTTAACAGAAAGTATTCATCACTTAAATAATCCAAGTCCAAACAGCCGAGTCTTCGAGATGGAAACATCAGTCAGAGTGGCACTTAACACCTTAACACCTGAGAGAAATATAACTATGAAAACAGTCACTCGAGTATCCTTAAATATTGTCAGACATTTCATATACAGAATACAAGGGGGTCTGCCTGTTCAGGCTTTTAAACTACCATAGAGATTCTGTAATTCAAACAACTAACTGTTCCATCATCCTGTGGTCTGCTCTACAGATTAGATGTTCCCTTTGTTCTGATGCAACAATGTAAACTACTCACAAACATTCTTGCGAAGTTTATCCAAATATAGCAGTGCATAACAGAAGTCGCTGTTCTCAAAAGTTGGAAATGAATGAGAAAAAGTTACAAATTAGCAAAGAAATCTTGCAAATTTATAAGAAAAAAGTCCTAAACTTCTCAGAAAAAGAAGTAAATATGTGAGAAAAGATTTAAAAGGGATTCAAAAGATTCAAGACTTATATTTGTCACACTCAGATAACATAATGTCTTTTGAAGAACTGAGGATTAAATTCAATCTTAATAGAACACACTTTTTTAAATATCTTCAGATTAGAAATTTTATTCGATCAAATAAAAATAATGCTCTCACCCGACCTACTTACTCATTTTTGGAAATTTTTTTTATGAAAGATAGTAAGAGAAAGGGTATTATTTCAGAGTTTTATAACTCATTGACACTATTCTCATGTGAAAATTCACAGAAAAGACTGAATGACTGGAAAGAGGACCTGCAAATTGAAATCTCAGAGGAACAATGGGAAATGGCTTGTGCAGGAGTTCAAACCAAATCAATAAATGTACGTCTTAAACTGATACATTTTAAATGGTTAATGCAGATGTATGTTACACCAGTGGAATTAAATAGATATAACAAAAACATACCAGATACATGCACAAAATGTATGGAAAGCAAAGGAACCCTATTTCACTGTTTATGGGAATGTAGAAAAATCAGAATGTTTTGGGAAGAGGTGAGGGTAACAATTGAAAAAGTAATTTCAAAACAAATCACACTGAACCCTAAACTGTTTTTGTTGGGTCTGTATCCAGAAAAACATAACTTTAATAAGAGGGAAAGAACATTCATAGACCTCGGTTTGCTTAATGCCAAAAAATGTATTGCACTACTGTGGAAAAAGACTCATAGACCAGATGTGACTCAGTGGTTAAGACAGATGTTAACAAACCTTCCACTAGAAAGATTAACATATATACTGAAATCAAAGGAAAATGTGTTTGAGAATATATGGACACCTTTCATTGATTATGTAAAGAAATTAAACATAACTTCTGAAGAAGAAGGAGAATGATATGTGTGAACCTTGCAAATTCCAAGCTGGTGAATGTATATTATGTATTCTTAGGTAATAGATTACCTAGACTAAACAGAGGAGCATTGTTGTTGACCTGTTTTTGTTAATGGCTGTTGTTGTTTTTATTACACATTTTTTTGTTATTGTTCTTTTTAATTTTTAAATTACTTTTGTGTTTGTGTCTGACTGTTTGTGCCATGTTTGTAAAAACGGTTCAATAAAAAATATTGTGGAAAAAAAATATGTGAGAAAAGTCTTCAGAGGAGAACACACACACACACACACACACACATCAGTAAGATCACGATTATTAATACTACACAGATAGGTTTTTAGTAGATACTTTTCTAATTTTACTCAAGTAATTGGTTAGGTGACCACTCTTATTCCTCCTTGAGAAAATATCATAAGGTATCACTAACTTTTATTTGGGTACAATCTACACTCATGTCTGGTTAGAAGATATTGCACTGATATTGAAATATTAATTATGGAATGTCACAGGCCCACAGGTGATAATTAAAAAAATGACTGAAGTTGTGGGGGCATGGGGTGTTTCTCCACCCAGAGATGGCAAGGGAAGAGGAGGACAATGGACTGAATGAGGAGGTGTCACCGGGGGGCATCAGACGGGACTGTTGGTTCTATGTGCCCCCCAAGGAGGGTAAGAGATGCCGGAACCACGGAGAGAAGAAAGGTGTTGTAGCGGAGCCAGCATTATGTTATGTTAATGTGCCACACAATTCTTTGTTCATACAACATGTATGGCTGGAAGTTTCGGGTCTTGATGCATGGAAATAAAAAGATAAAAGAGGAATGCACAGAGACTTAGTCTTCTCTTTTGCTGTGAGTAATGTTGGAGAAGGAATAAAGTTTCTGTGTCGTCCAGGTCGTTGCCTCGCCTGCCTCCTTTCCCTACATTGGTGACCCAAGATGTGCCATGGAAAGCCAGCCGAGCACAGCCCCGGAGACTGCCTGGAGGGAGAGCACCAGCATCGTGTGCGTGGTCTCAGTCGAGCTCCCAGACATCTGGCTTCACAACCCGACCGCATGGTTATTACACATTAGAAGCCCAGTTCGCACTCTGCAGGATAACAATGGACGACACCAGATATTACTTTGTGGTCCCTGCACTGGGTGAGCGAGCCACGCAACAGGTGACGAGCCTGCTCCAGGAGCTGCTGGCCCAAGGAAAATATGAAGCGCTCAAGAGGATGCTTCTCCAGCACTATACCCTTTCTGTCAGTGAGAGGGCAGAGAGGCTCTAACGCGTTCTGAGTTAGGGGACAAGTCGGCAGTGGAACTTATGGAGAGCATGTTGGCACTGAGAGGGAAGGACGACGAATCTTTCCTGTTCCCCCACTTGTTTCTCAGGAACCTACCGGCTACAGCGAGGGCTCGCCGCGGCTGGTTGCTAAGGACTACTGCACCCTGGTGCAGGAAGCTGACCGCATCATCTTGGTGACCAGGTTGCAGATAGTGGCACTGGCATCCATGGGGGACTCCAGCGAGGTCGAGGAGCCATTCGTGGTAGCTGGGACCACTAGGAGACGAAGGAACGGGGCGATTTGTTTTTATCATCGCTGCTTCGACTCGAATGCCCAACGCTGCCTGTCGCCATGCCAATTCAAGAAGCCAGGAAGACAGCACATTCGGAATTCAGTGGCAGCTGCAACTGATGACGACAGGAACAGACTGCTTTATGTCACGGACACATGTTCGGGGAGACGGTTTTTGGTGGACTCCGGCTCCCAGAAGAGCCTCATCCTGCTGGTCAACGCAGACAGGGTGGCAGGACACAGCGGCCCCAAGCTCACAGCCACCAACGGATCCACCATCAGGACATTTGGCGAATGGACACTGACGACATCCTTACACGGACTCAACTTTCAGTGGGACTTTGTGATAGCTCCATGTTCCGGCCCCATTTTAGGTGCAGATTTTTTATGTGCTTATGGGTTGTTGGTTGATTTTGCTAATAGGAGACTAGTGGATGCTGTCTCTTTAACCTCACTGCCCTGCACAGCCCGGGGAGCTGGGTTGACAACACTGGCTAACATTATAGCTCCAGGGGGTAACTATCAACATTTGCTCGCACAGTTCCAAGCACTCACGGTCCCGACTTTTTTGGCTACGGTGACGAAACGCGGGGTTGAGCACTTTATAACTACAAAAGAGCTGCTGGTATTCGCACAACCTCGGTGCCTGGATGCAGCTAAACTGGCCAGTGCGTGCAAGGAGTTCGCCAGCTTAGAACGGTTGGGCATCGTCAAGTGCTCCAACAGCCCGTGGGCATCCCTGCTACACATGGTGCCTAAAGCCGATGGGTCGTGGTGACCATGCGGCGATTTGTGGCACTTGAACAACGCTATGGAACACAATCGCTATTCTATTCCACACATCCAGGATTTTTCTGTGCACCTGGCCAGGGCGTGTTTTTTTTCCAAAGTGGAGCTGGTCCACGGTTATCACCAGGTCCCAGTGTGCACGGAAGACGTCCCAAAAACAGCGGTAATAACTCCTTTTGGCCTTTTCAAGTTTTTACGCAATGCCGTTCGGATTAAAAGGCGTGGCGCAGACCTTCCAGAGGATGATGGACGCAGTGCTTTGCAACTTGTCCTTCGTGTTGGCCTACTTTGACAACATTCTGGTAGCTTGTGCTTCTGAGGAGGAGCACATCGCCTATCTCATGACAGTTTTCCAGAGGTTGGAAGCGCATGGGATGATAGTTAACCCAGCGAAGTGCCAGTTCGGTGTGCCAGCGATTGACTTTTTGGTCCACTGCATTTCACCGGAGGGCGCAATCCCATTACAGGACAAAATGCGCGCGGTGTCAGATTTTCAGACCATGAGAGCACTGCAGGAGTTTTTGGGAATGGTTACTTTTTATAACCGTTTCCTTCCCCGGGCAGCCCAGCTGATGCAGCCGTTGCATGCCGTGCTCAAAAAAAAGAAGCCCACGGAAGCCATCGACTGGACTCCTGAGTGAGTCCAGGCTTTTACTAACGCCAAAACAGCCCTTGTGAATGCCGCGTTGTTAGCCCAGCTGGATCCGTCTGCACGGATAGCGCTCACGATGGATGTGTCTGATGTTGCCATGGGGCAGTGGTGGAGCAGTGCATCTCAGATGCGTGGCAGCTACTCACATTTTTTAGCCGGACTTTGCGCGACAACGAATGCAAGTACAGCACATTCGATAGAGAATTGCAGGCTCTCCACCTGGTGACCTGCCATTTCCAGTTCTGGCTGGAGGGGCGAGAGTTCACCGCATTCGTGGACCATAAGCCGCTGATGCATGCAATGTCCAAGACCTCGGAACTGTGGTCGGTCCGGCAGCAACGGCATTTGGCCGCAATTTCGGAGTTTACTACCGACATTCAACATGTTGCCGGTAAACTCAACGTTGTGGCTAATTGCCTGTCATGCTCGTTAGTCGCCTCGCTCTACATGGGAATAGATTTCCCGCCATGGCCGCGGAGCAAGCCGTGAACGCGGACATTTGCGCGCTCCAGTCTGCACCAACTGGATTAAGGCAGGAGAACAGGGTGGTGCAAGAAGGGTGCCCTCCCTTGCTCTGCGATGTCTCCACCAGCCGCCCGCGCCAGGTGGTTCCAAGCTCTTGCCGGCGTTGTGTTTTTGAGTCTGTCCACTCCCTTTCGCATCCGGGAGTGCACGCTTCAGTGAAGCTGGTGGGGGCAAGTGTCGTCTGGCCGCACTTGCGCAAGGACGTGAAAGAGTGGGCTGCAGCTTGCGTCACGTGCCAGCGGGCCAAAGTGCACAAGCACACCAGAGCCCCCCTCGAGCCATTCCAAATCCCGGCTAGGAGGTTCAACCACGTCCACGTGGATTTGGTGGGATCCCTCCCACTGTTGCAAGGTTTCACGCACCTTTTGACAGTCGTGGACTGCACCACGCGCTGGCCTGAAGTGGTCCCACTGGCTTCTACCATGTCCGCGGAAGCAGCACGTGCTTTTTTGTCGGCTTGGGTTGCATTTTTTGGATCTCCATCGGACATCACGTCCGACAGAGGTCCACAATTCATTTCAGAACTCTGGTGCGTGATGGCCCAGAGCTTGGGGGTCAAAATTCACCGCACAACCGCATACAACCCCCAGGCTAACAGGTTATGCAAGCGTTTTCATAGGTCGCTTAAAGCAGCACTCAGAGCTTCGCTCACAGGTGCAAATAGGTTGACCATCTGCCCTGGGTTCTTTTAGGGTTGCACTCCGCACCTAAGGAGGATTTGGCAGCCTCCCCGGCAGAACTCGTTTTTTCTCAGCTGCTGCGGATTCCCGGAGTTTTTATCGGAAAACCCCGCACCCAAGACTGATCCGCCCACGCAATTTTTACACAGTACGGAGGCTATGAGTGTACCGGGCCTGGCCCACCGTTGTTTTCCCCACACATTTGTCCCAAAAAGCTTGCAGAACACCAGTTTTGTTTTTGTCAGGCACGATGCGCACTGGACCCCACTGCACCCACTGTACATTGGACCGTTTAGGGTGTTGGAACCTGGGGAGAAGCATTTTGAGTTAGACTTGGGGGGACATAGGGAGACCGTCTGCATCGATAGGCTGAAGCCCACTTTTGTGTTGGCAGATGAGCAGGTGGTGTTGGTCCAAGCTCCCCGGCATGGATGCCCACCGTTGGTGGCTCCGCAAGTTGGTGATCCCTCGGTAGGGACCTGCGCTCGCGAAGTTAATGTGTTTCCCCCCCTTCCTCTTTCCCTCCACAGACTGACGTGCCCTCCGGTACACCTCACCAGAAGGGCGGTTCGGACTGGATCAGCGACCCCCCACTACAGCCGCTATGGGCGCCGGCTCAAGCCCAAAGGACGGGGGGGTTAGTGTCCCTTCTGGATGTTTTGGGGGGGGTGCTGTATGGAGGCATGGGGTGGGGGGTTTCTCCACCCAAAGAGGGCAAGGGGAGAGGAGGACAATGGACCGAATGAGGAGGTGTCACCGGGGGCATCAGACGGGACTGTTGGTTCTATGCACCCCCCATGGAGAGAAGAAAGGTGTTGTAGCAGCGCCAGCATTATGTTATGTTAATGTGCCACACAATTCTTTGTTCATACAACAATGTGTATGGTCGGAAGTTTCAGGTCTCGATGCATGGAAATAGAGATAAAAGAGGAATGCACAGAGACCTGGGCTTCTCTTTTGCTCTGAATTATATTGGAGAAGGAATAAAGTTTCTGTGTCATCCAGCTTGTTGCCTCGCCTGACTCCTTTCTCCACAAAGTTTTGTGTTCTTCAAATTTGAATACAAAGATTTTCATGTCAATTGTAAATGTATATCAACTTCAAATATAGCTATGGCTCTAGGGGAAAAATAGCACACCACTAAAACAGATATATAGCACTACAGAGGGGAAAATAAGTATTGAACATGTCAATATTTTTCTCATTAAACATATTTCTGATGGAACCATTGACCTGAGATTTTCACCAGATATCAGTAGTGACCCAAGTATTCCACACATACAAAGAAATCAAGGCAATTGTGCTCACAAAACAAGTTATATTTAATTAAGTGGAATGACATAGGGAATAAGTATTGAACACGCTTGGTGAAATTCATTTAATATTTAGCAGAAAAGCCTTTGTTGGTAATAGCAGCTTCCAGATACCTCCTGTATGGAGAAACTAGGTACAGGCATTGTTCAGGAGTGATTTCAGCCCAGTCTTCCACACAAACTGTCTTCAAATCTTGAAGGTTCCGTGGGTGTCTTCTATGATTTCTGATCTTCAGTTCATTCCATAGATTTTCAAATGGATTCAGTTCAGGTGACTGACTGGGCCATTCTAGCAGCTTTATTTTCCTTCTCTGGAGCCAGTTGAGTTTCCTTGGCTGTGTGTTTGGGATCACTGTCTTGCTGAAATATCCACCCTCATTTCATCTTAAGCATCTTGGCAGATGGCAACAGGTTCTTATCAAGGATGTCTCTGTACATTTGTCCATTCATCTTCCCTTCAATTATATGAAGTCTGCTTGCACTATGTGCTGAAAAACACCCCTACACCCCTACACCCCTACACCATGATGCTCCCACCTCCAAACTTCACTGTTGGTATGGTATTTTTTGGCTGATGTGCATGCTGTGTTGCTTCATCCAAAAAAGTTCAATTTTGGTCTCATCTGACCAGACTACATTTTCCCAGTATTTTACTGGCTTGGCCAAATGTTGTGCAGCAAATTTTAAATGAGCTTCAACATGCTTTTTCTTCAGCAATGGAGTCTTGCGAGGTGACCAGGCATAGAGCCCATATCGGTTGAGTGCATTATTTATTGTTTTCTTCGAAACAGCAGTGCCTGCTAACTTCAGGTCTTTCTGGAGCCCTCCATGAGTGGTATTTGGCTCTTGGATAACTCTTCTGATAATTCTTTTGACTCCTCTGTCAGAAATCTTGTGAGGAGCTCCTGGTCATGGCTAGTTTATGGTAAAATGATTTCTTTCCACTTCCAAATGATGGCTCCAACAGTGCTCAGTGGAACATTCAACAGTTTGGTAATGCGCCTGTAACCAATGTCATCATTATGTTTTGTAACAATGAGGTTGGGAAGGTCTAGAGAGCTCTTTCCTTCTACCCATCATGAGTTCTTCATGGTGTGACAATCTGATATTCCCAGACGGTTTTAAAGGCTATCAGTCAGAACTTAACCAGCTGAAATTAATTTGCACTGATGGGGGATGGGATGACTTCCTAAATTCTGATGGATTGCCGCTGGTTTCTTGGCTTTCTATGCCTTTTTGCACCTTTTTTCTTCATGTGTTCAATACTTATTCCCTGTATTATTCCCCTTTATTAAATATAACTTGTTTTGTGAACACAGTTGCCTTGATTTCTTTGTATGTATGAATTACTTGGGTTGTTACTGATATCTGGTGAAAATCTCAGGTCAGTGGCTCCATCAGAAATATGTTTAATGAGAAAAATGTTGGCATATTCAATACTTATTTTCCCCGCTGTATATAGACACAGTTCTGGGTTTCTGTTTTGCTTGTCATTTACTGTAAGTTAGTTCAAACAACAGGCTAGGTACTAAATCCATGTTCATGTGGATGCGTATTATAAGTGGTATTACCAGCAGCATTGAAAATACATGAAAAGCCAACATTTAAATGCTCCAACTAGCAATCTAAAATAAGCTTTATATTATAGTGTTAGTAAATACATACAGTAGTAGCAGAATATTGTCATAATCACCCTTCAGGGCAGGATAAAAGGCACCATGCGCTGGCTGTGAGTTTGCAAATTTTATTAGAGCAAAAAAATGCACAAAGGAACAATCAATACAAAGCCAAAGGCTGGTAGAAAACAGAGGCACAGGTGAAGCCAAAATAGCGGAGGCTAACGCGAGGGGATGCGCCGGCTTCACCTGGGGAAACTAGACGTGGAGTGCACGCTAGGATAATGACAAAAGACAGAATAAACACACTTACTGTACATGTATAGGAGAAGATCGATCATAGGTAGTAAGGTGCTGCGCCCAACAATGGTGCACAGCCCCTTAAATAAGGCTGAACACAAAATAAGGTAAGTGGTAACAGGTGTGGTGAACCTGATTGGGTAGGAGAAAACAAAGAAACAATTTAGGCCAGCTGAAAATGATGAGAGGAGGGAGCAATCAGGGCTGACAACTGACAGGGCCACGCCCACGCAGAGCGAAACCTGCAGAAAGCAACTGACAGCTGTCAACCCCATGAGAGAGAGAAAACGCAACAGAACACAAACATAAGGATATGACGGAAATGGGAACCGGCAACCTCAAAAATACAAAAAACAAACTATAACAAATGTAAATGTGAAAATAAATCATACAAACAACTCAAAATGACAACACAGTACACAATATGGAAAAACAGGTAGACAGCCTGAGCTCGGTGCCCCCCTCCCCGCACTCTCAGAACATGACAAATATAGTATTTACACAATGAATAGTGTAAAATGCCTGTAGCAATTTTTAACTGAGAATATTGATGCTCTACTCACTTGTCTTATGTAGTAGGCCTACAAAGACTGAAACAGATAACTGTCTTAACTTATCCTTAAGCTGAGAAACAACACAAAAGAATCAGTTTTATGATAAATACTTATGATAAAGATTTGTGATAAATATGGAAATATCTGGTATCAACCAACCAGCAGTGACAACTCTCACTCTTTTGGTTTCGGAATGAGTCTCATTCTTTTGCCCTCTGTTTCACATCACAAATATTTCTCACATCAAAATGAGGAAAATACTGCCAATTGTGGTGATCTGCACGGTGTGTGCCTCGCCCTAATTATCTTTCACAGCTGCAGGCACACCTGCTGTCCCTCATCAAGCATGCTTTATAAGGAACACTGCCCAGTGGGCAGCATGGAGAGTCCTTCTTTCTGCAGATCCACCATGGTGTCTGGAAGAAGTAAAGGTGGATTTTAGACTATTAACAAATGACAAAAGAGGGAGGATAAACAAGAATGAGGTCAATAACTATTTAGACAGCAATTATCCAGACTTTTTAAAGATTTATACGGATGCATCTAAGTCAACAAAGAATTTTGTGAGAATAGCATTCATCATTCCAGAATTAGATGTCATGAAGAAGGAAAGGGTTAATGATGACTTAGCTGTGTATACTGGTGAGCTTTTGGCAATCTTTTTGGCATTGGGTTGGGTGGAAGAAGTAAAGCCCAGAAAGGTTTTGATAGGGTCTGACTCTAGCAGCGCAGTGGGGAGTATTGGGCAAATGTATTCAGAATCAAGGCAGGATTTGGTAATGGAAATTGTACATTCAGTAATGAGAATTTCAAAGGCAAGTGTGGATATTAAATTCATTTGGATCCCGGCACACATTGGAGTGGAGGGGAATGAGCTGATAAATATGCAAAAAGTGCAACTAGGAAGAGTCAAGTTAATAGGAATGTGAAATATAGCAAGGCAGAGGTCAAGAGCATTATTAAAACACAAATTAAAAAGAAGTGGCAGGAAGAGTGGGATAGAGGAAGTAAAGGACGGAGCCTGTATGGCACTAATAAAAAAAACGATCAGAAGGGGGTAAAGGAACTTAGAATCAATGGCAAGACCGTCAGTGACAAGGCTACTTTGGCAAATGAATTTAATTCACACTTTGTGGGCTCTGTGGAAGACTTAACAAAAATTTTTGTGCTGCCAAATGTGCTCAACAACACAAATTCCATACTTCCAACAGATACTTTTCACATCAATGAGGTAAATGAGAAGTTAATTGCTGGTATTGTTAAAACACTGTCAAACTCAAAAACTAATGATATCTACAATATGAGCACCTCCTTTCTCAAAATGCACAGCAAAATATTAATCAAACCACTGACTCATCTCATTAATCTCTCCATTAGGTCTAGTACATTTCCATCTGGCTGGAAAAAAGCTGTCGTCATACCAGTTCATAAATCAGGCAGTAAAGACGATATATGCAATTACCGCCCAATCTCTATTTTACCAGTCCTATCTAAGGTTCTTGAAAAAGTTGTAGCTACACAGCTGATAGACTACTTACAAGACAGTCAACTTCTTCATCCACATCAATTTGGTTTTAGACCAGGATACTCAACAGAAACAGCAAATTGTTGCCTTATTGAAAACGTCAAACAGTCCTTGGACAGGGGTAATGTGGTAGGAGCTGTTTTTCTAGATCTCAAAAAGGCTTTCGATACTGTAAACCACAGTTTGCTTTTATCCAAAATGGTATCTTTTAACTTCTCCCCAAATACATTAGAATGGTTTGCATCTTATCTCCAGAATAGAGAACAGTGTGTAAAAGTTCACCAGGATAAATCCTCATTTTTAAACAACCGCATGGGTATCCCACAAGGGTCCATTCTTGGTCCTTTACTTTTCAGCATTTTTATTAATGACTTGCCGTTACACTGCTCAGCTGCAACATGCCAACTTTATGCAGATGATGCAGTTATTTACACAGCTGCCAAGACTCCAGCACAGGCTGCAGATGTACTGTCTACAAGTATGGTTGATGTCCAAGAGTGGCTCCTCAAGAACCATCTATTGCTGAACCTTCAGAAAACAGTCTCAATGTGCTTTTCAATCAAAAAATGTAACCTGCAACATTTTAAAGTTAATATACATGATCATGACATCAGTTTAGCTACAGAATTCAAATACCTTGGCATTGTACTAGATCCTCAACTCAAATTTAATCTTCATATAAAGAAAATTTCAAAAACAGTAAAAAAAAATCTGAACTGCTTTAAATTAATTAGATATTACATACCTTACGAAGCAGCTGCACTGTATATGCATTCTATGGTTTTTTCTCATATATCATACTGTTTGACAGTCTGGGCTCAAGCAGCCCCTTCCACAATAAGACATATAGGTTCATTATATAATCAAACCCTAAAAATCTTGGACAGAAAGCCCATTAGGTGGCATCACTGTAATGTTTTAAAAAAATACAACCTATTGAGTTTTGAGAGCTTCATTGACCTCTGTCTTCTGAAATTAACGTTCAAATGTTTCCATAAATCAGCACCCGAGCCACTTGCTGGTTTCGTCCAAAGACAGGACAGCAGCAGAGCCACCAGGAGTTCTGTTAACAATAACTGTAAAATATTCCACCGCAGAACCACATTTGGACAAACAGCTTTCTCTATAAAGGGCAGTCACATCTGGAACACAATGCCAAATGAAATTAAAATAATAACGGACTTTAAAACATTCACTAAAAATGTTAAAAACTGGCTGAAAAATAAACAAGAATGTACTCATGTATGAATTATTTGTCTGCAAAGTGAGAGTGAATGAAGGGAAGGAATAAATGTGTTTGTTTATAGTGAGTGACGGAGGGAGGAAGGCCTGAAATAGGCAAATGTGAGTTATGTTATATGTGTTAAATGTGAGTCAGGCTGTTATATTTGTGTATTTATAATATTTATAATATTTATAATTGTGTATTTATAATTTTTCTGCATTGATGTATGTGGTTATTGTGTATATTTTTTATCTTGATTCTTTTTTCTAAAGCCCATCCAGAGACAAGAGTTGCAAATTAGCTAATAGCTATACACTCTATGTGCAACACATCAGATTGATTGTCTTTGATTAATTGTCTATGTTTATTGCACTGTCCCTGTCAAATAAACTAATCTACTACTACTACATTCAAAAGAAAGTAGGGGAGGCTAGAGAAGTTCACAGGAGTAGAAAGAAGGAGGACATCATATCCAGGTTAAGATTAGGTCATACAGGGCTGAATAGTACATAGTTATAATGAAAAAACACCCAAATGGAAAATGTGATTGTTGTGGAAACGACGAAACAGTTGAACATATATTTATGCACTGTCCAAAGTATCAGTTTGCACGGTTAGCATTGGTGGACAGTCTATACAGGAAAAAAACCCAACTCAATATGAAAGAGAATTTGCAGAGAAGTTCAGGGGATGTGGTCTATAAGGCAGTTTTTAGGTTCATTAGGATAACAGGCCTAATTTCAAGGATATAGGAGGGTAATGCCATTTTGAATCACACTCCATTCCAGAAGGTGGCGATAATGCACCTTTAAGCTGTTTGCCAACCGCCATTAAACATCAAAAGAAGAAGAAGAAGAAGAAGAAGAAGAAGAAGAAGGCAGCATGGAGACGTCTACGCTTTCTCTCAGGAAGAACTCCTCCCTAGAGTCTTCCTCCATCTCGCTACGCTAGAGAATTCATTTCTAAGCATCTGCTTCTCGTCGCATGGGAGTTCCATCTCCCCAACGCTACATAAGCCTTCTCAGTGCTATTTCCTAGTGATGGCAGAAATGGAACGTTTGAGAGATCGAATTATTTGTAACAATTGATTCAGAAAAAGAATCGATCTTTCAGAACATTTGAAACATCTCCCCACAGCAACATCTGGTGGCCAAATGTTACTATACTACACTCAAACAGTCGAGTGTTTTCGTGTGTGTTTTTATCTCTTAACATTTCGTGTTTTGTTTGGGTTTATAGTTTTATTTGTATGAATTAATTAGTATTTGTAGAGGGTGCTTGTGTACATTCAAGTATTTTTGTTCAGAAAAACAATCTGTTCAACAGTGCTCAGACTTAGATGGTTTCTCTCCTTTTTTAAAATCTCTCCTGCTTTTGAGAATATTCTCTCGCAAGGGACTGATGTGGCTGGAATGGAGAGATATGTCTTGGCCCGCTGGAACATTATTATTATTATTATTATTATTTGGACGCCTATGAGGTGAGCAACCACATCTCGGTCGCTTTACAAAGCTAATACAGGGCAGGGGTCGCCACTCCTCACTGCCCAGCTGGAACAGGTGAGGGAATATAGCGGCATGTTGTTTCCAGTAATCTTGAGGGTCATCTTGTCTGGGCAAGTATGGGGCTGAGAGACAGCGCTGAACCTCGATTGATAGATAGACAGACAGACAGACAAGTTACATAATAATAAATGAGAATCAAACACAATTACCACCTCATTCAATCATTCTGAGCATAGTGGGTGTCTGGGGGTTGCCTACCTATGGCTTCTTTTAGTGATCAAATGCATAATCATATTTTTTGTAAATAATAATAAAGGTGTATAAATACTAAATGTGTACTTGTATGTGTATTAAAAGACCATAAATACATACTATAAACACTATGCTGGCCATGGCTTGATTCAGGCTGTGTTGTGCTAGGAATGCAGGCATCAGGATGTTTTGTCCGTAGGTGTCTCCACATACTTCTTGTATTATTACAAAATGCAAGATGTTGCATACAATGCATACATTTAACTTTTTTCCCTTAAGAAGGTCGAAGTGATCCCAGACATCTGACCTGGGATGCTTTCTACCCCCATCCATTTCCAAATAGTGTAAATCCAAAAGCACACTTAGTACAAGACACTCAGAGAGGCAAGACTTTGCAAACAAACTGCACTTTAGAGGAGCTTTTAAATGTTTTAGGCATGTGGAGTGATGAATCAGCAGCAATCAGGCAAGGACACGAGAAATTAGTATTTTACATATAAATTATATCTATAATACATATATTGTGCATAGAATGGGCATTTTCATATTGTGTAATGGTAGTATTTTATTTATTATTCCATTTTAGAAACAGGATAACAAAATCACCGCATAAAACAACGGTGACATTTCAAAACAGTCGGTGACATAATGGAATGCGACATGAAACAGTCACTTGCATGTTTTTGGCATGTGGGAGGAAACCGGAGAAATCCCGGAGTAAACCCACACAGAAATGGGGAGAACATGCAAACTCCACACAGATCACTGTTGGTTGGGGGCTGGGATTGAACCCAGGATCCCCCGGCCAAGGGTGAGTTGCTCTGCTGCTGCAGTGCTAACCACTCCACCACCGCGCATCAACTGGGGATTCTAAATTGTCCTTAGGTATGACTGTGAGAGTGAATGGTTGTCTGTCTCTCTGTGTTGGCCCTGTGATGGACTGTCGATCTGTCCAGGGTGCACCCTGCCTCTGGCCCAAAGATACTGGGATAGACTCCAGCCCCCTCCACGACCCGAAAAGGATTAAGCGGAAGAAGATGAATGAATGAATGAATGGAACAGTCACGTGACATCCTCTTTCTGATACAGACCTCAGAACAGTGGTTCGATTCAGAAGTTCCACCTAGGTTTCGGTATGTACTAAAACACTGTTTTGACTTTGCCATCGCTACTATTTCCTTCACCTGCCTTTCTCCCCTTGTTCCCTGTGCACAGGTGGACCACCCTCCAGGCGGATCTCCCTTTCCTCCTGGCGGCAGCCCGGACTCAGCTGTGAGCAGCGGCATTCTCCCCACGTAAATTGGTGAGCTGGAGCACACATCACCTTCACCCAAGCAGCACTGTGAATATTCTGCACCTGCACCACGGCATCACAACAGGGCGCTGGGCTGGTATTGGGAATTCATCTCTTCGGAGCTGGATTAACTCTTCACTGCCGTAAGACTGCTAAAACTCTATTAATATCATTGTCTGCCAGCCTGAAGCTAATGCCCCTGTCTTTGCTGTTGTTCCAGGGTTGCCAGACTTGTCCTGTCATTACGCTCCTGCTCGCACTACACTACACTCTCACAACACCATTCATACGCACACACTTCCACTCTCATTCAATAAAAGATCATTATTGTTGTTGAGCCTGTGTCTGTTCCTGGGTGTTTCTGAAAACCATGTTACCAATATCCCGTCAACTGTCTTCGGATTTTTTGCCCAATAAGAGCGCTCAAGGGAGCACTGTCAATATATGGTCAAAGCAGATTTCCATGGCTTTTACTTTTAAAGCAAATCAAAACAACTTGTGTGCATGTAATAATTTTTACATCACTGCTGCATTAGATCCCATGATGGTAGATAGCGACCAGAGGGTTTAAATTGGTTAAAAGCGAATCTGAAAAGAACCAAGGGGTCAAAAACTGACTGACTAGAATGCACTCAACTTTGATGCAGACTCACACCTTTTGCATCCCTAGTTGCTGATCACACATATAACAGTCTTTACCCCCTTATCTCACAGAGCAGTGAATGCTGGTGAACATAGCAAATTTTAAGTTTCATCAGGGTTGCCAAACAGTTTGCAAACAGTTTTTAAGGTCCCAAACTATTTTTCTTGTCACTCCACAAAATTTTGAAAATGTTCACATTTTTTTGGCAAATATACTTTTCTGCAAACAGTTACAAATGTTTCCAACCTTTTATGAACCCTGACAAAACCCCCAAAGCACAGCGTTCTTGAACATTCCTCAGCATTTGCTGCTTGATGAGATATTTGTGAGATATTTGCCAACATTCTTCAGAAAAGTTGGCGAATCCAAAAATCGCCACACTCATCAACATTTGACGCTCCTTGAGACACTACCCTTAGTTCCACTTGATTTTGACCACACGAGCTGAAAACCTGGTAACAAAAAGGGGAAAAAATGACAAACTGAAGATGTGACAAATGAGCATCAACATTTTTAGGCAAGAAACAAAAGGCCTCTGGAACTTTTCCTGCTTTTGTTTGTTTTTGTTTTTTAATTGAAGTGACTATGGGCCAAAATGGATTTTGACTTTTTGACCCTGTGACCTTGATGTTTGACCTTTTAGATTATTGTAACTCTTTATTATCAGGTTGTCCTGAAACATTTTTAAAAAGTCTTCAACTGATCCAAAATGCTGCAGCAAGAGTTTTAACAGGTACTAGAAAGAGAGATCATATCTCTCCGGTTCTGGCCTCCCTTCATTGGCTTCCCATAGAGTTTAGAATTAAGTTTAAAATCCTTCTTCTCTCTTACAAAGCTCTAAATAATCAGGCCCCTTTTTATTTAAAAGATTTGATACTACCCTATTATCCTAACTGTCATGATTGGTATTTATTGACAGCTCACGTGCAGGGCGTGACAACAGAGAAAACACACTATGATACAGAGAAGCAAGATTGACTTGAATTTTATTAATGCAAGAGGAACGCTTCCGCAAGCGAAAAACACCACTCGCCAGGGGAACACTCAGCCTGTGGAGAGAGATGAGAGCAAGTAGATTAGGAGGGAGACTCAGATAGGGGAAAATGGGACAACACTCACGTCGGAGTATAAGAGAGCCCAAAAGAAGAACCCAGCACTTACGGTGAACCAGAAGGTGATGTTGGAAGGCAGGAGTGGAGCTGGGTGAAGTGTCTGACCAGGTGATGATGGTCACTGACGTGGTGATGGTGAAGAGGCAGGTGAGCGCACAACAACCCTGGAAACACACCACGAAGGAGGTAGCAACCTGTGGAAATGTAAGCAAATGATTAGAAGGTTTTTCAAGTTAGAGAAAAATAGAACTTACTGCTGAAGAAGGTAATATACCCAACGAGCCAGCGCCGAGGTGTTGAAGAGAAGGTCTATTTAAGCGCTGGCGAGTCAGAGGTAACAGGTGTGTCTCATCACGCAGGTGGAGATGATTGCACACAGAGTAGGTGAAAGTTGAACCGGACGGGCGGGGGAGAGTGCGCTCACCAGATCATCACAGTGCCCCCACCCCCCCACCCCCAATGAGTGCCTCCTGGCGGCCCACTGGGCTTGGTGGGATGTGCCTTGTGGAAGGCCCGGACTATCCCCTTGTCGTGAAAGTTGGAACCAGGGATCCACGACCTTTCTTCTGGTCCGTAGCCCTTCCACTGGACGAGATATTGAAGCCCCCGGCCCCGACGGCGAACGTCCAGAATCCTCTGGACTGTGTAGGTGGTTTGGCCTTCGATGATCCGAGGGGGAGGAGGCAGTTTTGGGGGAGGGCAGAGGGGGCTGGCGGAGAGGGGTTTGATCTTTGAGACATGGAAAGTGGGGTGTATCTGCATCGCCGGCAGGAGCTTTAAGTGGACTGGGACGTTGTTGATGATCCTAGAGATGGGAAATGGGCCCAGGAAACGAGGAGAAAGCTTCCTGGACTCCATCCTCAATGGCACCTGGTCCGCTGATAACCACACCTGCTGCCCGATGGAATACTTTGGAGCCGGAGTCCGTTTGTGATCAGCGTACTGGCGATTGAGTTCAGCTGACCGGGCGAGGGCAGCACGAGTGGCTTTCCATAGCCGGCGACAGCAGCGTGCGTGGGCCCCCACCAATGGAACTGCCACATCCCATTGGTAACAAAGGGGGGGGTACCCCATGGATGCCTCGAATGGGGTCAACCCAGTGGCTGTTGAGATCATAGAATTGTGGAAGTACTCCACCCAGGTCAGATGAATACTCCATGAACTTGGGTTGCAGGCTGCCAAGGACCTAAGTGTGGCCTCCAAGGATTGGATGGCGCGCTCAGCCTGCCTGTTGCTCTGTGGATGGTTCACAGATGTGAGGCTGACGGTGGTGCCTAAGGAGCGGCAGTAGGCTTTCCATCTTTGGGAAGTGAATTGAGGGCCCTGGTCAGACACAATGCCCATTGGAATACCGTGTAGACGGATGACGAGGTTGGTGTGGAGGTTCGCCGTTTCAAAAGCAGAGTTTGGGAAGGGGCACCAGGTGGATCACCTTAGAGAAACGATCCACTCAGGTGAGGATAACAGTGTTACCTTGAGGAGGAGGGAGTCCGATAACAAAGTCCAGGGCAATGTGGGACCAGGGTCGGTGAGGGATGGGGAGTGGGTGGAGAAGGCCAGAAAGGGGCGAGGAGTCTGATTTGTTGTGGCAGCAGACTTGACATGCGCTGACATAATCCCGGACGTCAGTCCGCAGGATGGGTCACCAGAACACCTGACGGATGAGGTTGATAGTCCGAGTGACATGCAAAAAAGCTGGTGTGGCCCTACTTGATGACGTCTCTGCAGAAAGCAGCCTGGACAAACAGTCAACAGTCAGGGCCCCTTCTGGTATGGACTGTGTGGATAGAGCCTGCTGGACCCTCCGCTCAATGTCCCACATGAGTTCTCCAAGGAAGCAGGAGGGTGGGACAATAGATTGGGGGTGGGAGGGAGGGGTAGGAGGGTCGGGGCAGAACTGGCGGGAGAGAGCGTCCAGTTTAACATTGCGGGAGCCAGGCCTGTAGGTGATGGCAAGATTAAATCTAGCAAAGAATAAGGCCCAGCGGGCCTGCCTGGCATTCAGCCTGCAGGCCGACCGAAGATATTCTAAATTTTTATAGCTGGTCCACACAATTATGGGCTGGGTCACTCCCTCCAACCAGTGTCTCCACTCCTCAAGGGCCAACTTAATGGCCAACAGCTCCCAGTCTCCTACATTGTAGTTCCTCTTGGCAGGCATGAGCCGCCGAGAGAAATACGTGCAAGGATGGAGCTTCTGATCTGAGGCTGAAAGCTGCAATAGAACAGCACCCACCCCTGAGTCAGAAGCATCCACCTCTAAAATAAACTGGAGCTGGGGGTTGACCTGGGCCAAGATAGGAGCATTGGAGAACAAACCCTTCAATTTGTGAAAGGTCTGTTTAGCTGCCTTGGACCAACTAAACGGCACTTTTATCGAGGTCAGCTGGGTCAGAGGCTGTGCTACCCCACGATAGTTTCTAATGAAACAGTGATAAAAATTCTCAAACCCCAAGAAGCGTTGAAGCTCCTTGCAGGAGTGGGGTATAGGCCAATTTAGCACAGCCTCCACCTTGGCCGGGTTGGCCCTCAGCTCTCCCTCAGCCACGATAAAGCCCAGGAAAGAAGTAGAGCGGGGGGAAAACTCACACTTCTTGGCCTTAACGTAAAGCTGATTCTCCAGGAGCCGTTGTAAAACAGCCCTGACATGGACTGCGTGCTCCTCTGGTGTGCTTGAAAAAATCAAAATGTCTTCGAGATAAACGAAAACAAATTGATTGACCATATCGCGGAGGACGTCATTGATCATATGTTGGAAGACGGCGGGGGGACTGGTGAGCCCAAATGGCATCACCAGATATTCGAATTGCCCCAAGTGTGTTTTAAAGGCCATCTTCCATTCGTCCCCTTCATGAATGTGAACCAGATGATATGCGTTCCCCAAGTCCAATTTGGTAAATACTCATGCACGCTAAAGGAGCTCAAACGCGGAGTTTATCAGGGGCAGAGGATATTTGGTCTTAACTGTTATAGCATTGAGTTCACGATAATCAATGCACGGGCATAGGGAACCGTCCTTCTTCCTGACAAAAAAGAACCCTGCCCCAAGAGGAGCCGATGAAGGCCTAATAAGGCCAGTGTTCAGAGAATCTTAAATATAGCTCTCCATCGCCTCCCTCTCCTGCCCAGAAATACTGTAGAGCCAGCTGCACGGCAGCCGCGCACCTGGGAGAAGGTCTATAGGACAATCATAGGAGCGATGGGGAGGTAAAGAAAGTGCTCTAGATTTGCTAAAGACCTCTCCGAGATCATGATAGACCTCGGGCACTAGGCTGAGGTCCAGCGGCTCTACAGGAGGGGAAGAGATGGACAGCGTAGGTGAACACTCGGCCGAGCTGAGACAGGATGCCAAACAATACGGGCTCCAGGAAGAGATGGAATTATTTGCCCAATTAATAATAAGGTTATGTTTCCGGAGCCACGGGTAACCGAGAACCACCTTGTGACCGGATTTAGGGAGAATATAAAACAAAATAGTCTCCCGGTGGTTGCCGGAAAGAAGGATGGACACCGGCTCCATTTTCTTGGTGATGGTGGCCACTTTTTTGCCCGACAATGTAGTTACTTTTAGGGACATGTGCAATTTGATCGTGGGGGATGCCTACATCTTGCACGAAGCGTGCAGAGATGAAATTCTGCTCCGTCCCTGAATCAATTAAAGCCTTAGCCCTCCTCTCAACCCCCGGCAACTGAATGAGGGCCGAAATGGAGAAGTTACCAGGGGAATGATTGGAATTCCCGCCCATCAGACCCCCCACATCTACTGACGGGCCGCATCTTTCGGGCTTCAGCTGACACCCCTGCAGTGTGTGCTTGAGAGAGCCACAATACATGCAGGCGCCGACTCTCCTTTGCATCTGGCGCTCTTCCGGAGTCAGACATACCCAGCCAGACTCCATAGGCTCAGAGAAGGAATTGGCTCCAGCTGTGTGATAAGCCGAAAGAGATGTGCGTGCACTGGGCAGGTAGGAGGAGGCTTTGTGCTCCTTCATGCACTTGCGGTATCGGTTGTCGAGACTGACAGCCTAATCAATTAAACCGTCCAAGGAGGAGGGGACTGCATGAACCGCTAGGTCGTCTCGGAGGTGTTTGTTTAAACCAGTCCTTCTCAAATAGTGGGGGTGCGGTGCGATGCCAGGGGGGTGCGTGTGACCCCGGGAACATATTTTTTTTTGCCGTACTAGAATAAAGTGTAATTGCACATCCACTACAGTAGGTGGCAGTGGTGCTCTCATTGTCAGAGTGTGCGCAGGGAGTATTAGCTCTATGGCGTAGGGTTTTTTTGCACCGTGCATGCGCACACACAGCACAGAGCAGGAGATATGAAGTGGAGTGAACAAACCCTCAAGAGACACCATTGAAAAATATTTAACAGGGATGAAAAGAAAGGCGGAGAGAGACGGAGATAATGAGACAAACAAAAGTCACCCGAAAGCTAAGACGAGGAAATATGACGAAGCGTATGTAGCGCTTGGCTTCACTGTGACTATGGTGGGAGACAAGGAAAGACTGGTGTGTTTACTGTGTTTAAAAATGTTGGCAGCGGACAGCATGAAGCCAAATAAATTCATCATCATCATCATCATAGCAGTCTGTCGTGGGCGACAATGACTGTTTCATTTAGGTCTGATCAGATTCCTCCACGCAGCTCTGTCCTTCGCCCTCCGCTGCCAGGAACTCCTGACCTTGTTATCTGTTAACCCGGGCGATGTCCGAGCCGGTATGAGTTGCTCTTTGACTGACCATTTCATGAAACTGCTTGCAAAGTATTTGAATACCACTAGCTTTTGCTGGACTAGCGGCACATTCTTGGCAGATAGAGGTATTATCAGTGGCAAGGACAGGCCAAGACAAACTGACTCCAGTATCTGTTGCAGTAATTGACCAGATGATAGGTTTGTTTATCTCTGCTCTTTGTGTAGTGCAAATAAATTAAGGCGTCACTTAAAGACATTACACCCCAATCACGCTGATAAGCTGCTTGAGTTTTTTCAGCGAAAACATGCCGAATATTGCCATCAATCATCCCGCTTTGTGAATGCTACTTCAGTAAACCAGCGAGCACAGTTAGTATCATATAAGGTGGCGTACCAAATAGCTCAGTGCAAAAAACCCCACACCATAGCAGAGGAGCTGATACTGCCTGCAGCATTAGACATGGTCTCTGTCATGCTGGATGACACAAATGCTGCAAAAATAAAAACTATCCCTCTGTCCAGTGACAATGTTTATATTATAAATGTTTATAGTTTAAATAAGGATTTTTTTTTTTTAATTTCAGGCAAATTGATGCACTTTAAATCTTTTCTGTTACAGACTAAAAAACAATGTTAATAAAGTTATTCTTTGTTGTAAGTTGATTTATATTTCTTTCTTTTTTCTTTTTGTTTTCTTTAATGTTAATAAGGATACAGTGTTATGCAGAGATGTACTTATAACAATTTTATAGACAAATGATACTATTTATAGTTGCGGCAGAGAGTGGGGGGGCGCGGAATATTTTCTTCTTCCTGGGCGGGCATAACAAAAAATAACTGAGAAGCACTGGTTTAAACCCTGGAGGAAGACGCTTCATAACAAAACGTCATTCCATCCTGAGTCTGCCATGATGACCTGGAACTCCATAGAGTAGTCGGCAGCAGACCGGCTACCCTGACGGAGTGACATTAAGCAGCTCATGATGTTCCCCTTGCTTTCTGTATGGTCAAACACGCGTGTGAATCTGGCCACAAATCTCTCAAATGAATAAGTGGGACCCTCCGGGCTGTCGAGAATGGCTTGGGCCCAACTGAGGGCCCTATCCCGCAGCAGGAGGGTCATAAAATGAATTTTTGCTGTGTCATCCGGGTACTCCCCCCCGACCTGGCCCAAATACAGCTGAACATGGCACAAAAACCCTTTACATTTCCCCACATCCCCCGAGTATGGGGCAGGTGAGGGAACGGAGGTGGTTCGGCCCACAGTGGAAGAAACTGGGGCAACAGGCGGAGGATGGGAACCGGCTGAGACAAATGGCCCAAATGTTTGGCAACCAGGCCCAGCTGCTGCATAATGGTTTGCAGCGACTGAGTAAGCACGGCCACCTGCCTCTCTGTGGCATCTAAACGGTCTAAAGCGGAGTGTTCCGCTGATGCCATTCCCGCTGAGCTTGCACCGTGGCTGGCTCGGTCTGTCATGATTGGTATTTACTGACAGCTCACGTGCAGGGAGTGACAACAGAGACAACACACTATGACACAGAGAAGCAAGTTTGACTTGAATTTTATTAATGCAAGAGGAACGCTTCCACAAGAGAAAAACACCACTCGCCAGGGGAACACCCAGCCTGCGGAGAGAGACGAGCGCAAGTAGATTAGGAGGGAGATCCAGATAGGGGAAAATGGGACAATATTCACATGGGAGTATAAGAGAGCCCAAAAGAAGAACCCAGCACTTACGGCGAACCAGAAGGTGATGCTGGAAGGCAGGAGTGGAGCTGGGTGAGGTGTCTGACCAGGTGATGATGGTCACTGACGTGGTGATGGTGAAGAGGCAGGTGAGTGCACAGCAACCCTGGAGATGCACCACGAAGGAGGTAGCAACCTGTGGAAATGTAAACAAATGATTAGAAGGTTTTTCAAGTTAGAGAAAAATAGAACTTACTGCTGAAGCAGGTAGTATACCCAACGAGCCAGCGCCGAGGTGTTGAAGAGAAGGTCTGTTTAAGTGCTGGCGAGTCAGAGGTAACAGGTGCGTCTCATCACGCAGGTGGAGATGATTGCCCGCAGAGTAGGTGAAAGTTGAACCGGACGGGTGGGGGAGAGTGCGCTCACCAGATCATGACACTCACAGAGCACTACGCTCCCAAAATGCAGGATTACTTGTAGTACCTAGAACCTCCAAAAGTACAAAGGGAGGCAGAGCCTTCAGTTAACAAGCTCTTCTCCTCTGGAACCAGCTGTCAATCTGGACTCGGGAGTCAGGCTCGATCTCTGTTTTTAAGAATAGGGTTAAAACTTTCCTTTTTGATATAGTCTATAATTAGGGTGAGATCATGTGCCCCTGAACCCTCCCTTAGTTATGCTGCTAATAGGTTTAGACAGCCGGGGGACATCCAACAGTGTAGTGGGCTTCACTCCTTTCTTCACTCTCAATGAAATATTTTTGCTGGTCATTAACATCTGTTTGTTCTCTCCCATAGATTGAGTCCCCATCGTGCTGTTTGCTCTCTACATGTCTGTTCTTTTCATCTTCTCTATCCCCTCACCCCCCAGCCAGTCGCAGCAGATGACTGCCCCTCCCTGAGCCTGGTTCTGCTGGAGGTTTCTTCCTGCTAAAAGGGAGTTTTTCCTCTCCACCGTCGCCAAGTGCTTGCTCACAGTGGGTGACCTGATTGCTGGGGTCTTTCTGCAATTGTGGGGGTTCCCCCTGCAGTTGAAAGTGCTATGAGATGACTGTTGTTGTGAAATGGCACTATATAAATAAAGTTGAATTGAATTGAATTTTGACCCCAAAAGTATATCCATAGGTGCTAGTCCCAAAGTCAACTTGTACCAAGTTTGGTGGCTGTAGCCTCATTCCCTGTTGAGCTAGAGCACGGGCATAACTGGATAGGCAGCCAACCAACCAACCGGTGCAGCATGGGTAAATATGTATTGTTACTAGAGCCAGAGGAATATATTTTAGATGAGACTAATAATAGAACCCCTGATTTAGGCTATAAACATTACTGACCCAAGCCAACCATCAACATTTGATGAGTTGACAGAGTTATAAATATGCTCTGAGCTTTAGGAAACCTTTACTGCTGCTTTTCAAAAGCAGTTAAATCAAATTTGACTCCTTTGTGAAGCCAGCTGTGACCTAGCCTGAGAATTTCTCATGCAGCCAAAAAAGATTATGAGACATAAATGTTTGGTAAGCTATTCATAAAGTCATGTTATTCCATAAACTGCATCTCCTTTTTATCTCATTCTTCTATGCCATTTGTATATTTTCTTACTTTAAAATTACAGGCCTGATGTTGGTGTCTGTAAGTCAATTAATCAAACAGCAAAAGAAAGCAAACGAAGTGGTTTTGTTTAAAACTCTTTGTGATGCACCATTAACGTTTGTTTTGGCAAGTACTGTAGGCCTCACAAATTCTATCAGGATATGTTCAGGAAAGGCATGTCGACAAATATTAGTGACTGTCAAGCTCAGTCTTTACAATTTACAACTGTAACAAAGAGATACTGTAAGACAGGATATCAGCAACTGATATAAGCATTAACTCATAGTTTGGGTAGTTTATTTGTGTCAAAACAAGTTAATACAACAAAATATTACAAATTCATCCCATACTAGACAAAAATGATTTGTATGTTGTGTTTCTGACAGCTCCATTCAGTTATATGCACATAAATGGTTATTTGTTATTTAAGTATGTGGAAATTTGCTTGTATCTTATCCGGAGAATAAGGATGTTTTAGGAGAACAATTGCATAATAAAATTTTTATCACATCTTTGCTACTGGTTACAAAAATGTGTCAAGTAAGGGGTTTGTTCTTCTTTAAGTCTATATGAACACAGACATACATTTTAAGAATAAAAGCACACATTTATGCTTATTTAATATAATAATATACAGTAAGTGTTTAATCTAAAGTAAGTACTAAACATAGTAACAGTGACTGGATTTTTTTTTATCTGGATGATCTGCATTAATGCTAGCATTGGTTAAACATACTGAACATATAGAGATTTTAGTTCCTTATCTAACTCTAAATCCTAGGATCAAACCAGGTTCTTCTCAGAGAATAAAAAAAAAGAGCTTCAACACACTTATATGCAGATAAACAGCTGCCACAGAGGCGTTTGCAATCAGTCAAGAAGCCACAGCTGCACATGACCAAACATGGTCACATCCCAAAAAAAAGTCCATGATCAGGATACGAATTCCACACAGTTTACAAGACACAACATGCCATGGAGTTGACCATTTCTGTCGCTCATTAAAATGTTTGTGTGCACGATGGTTGAAAAGGAGTGTGATGTTTTTTGGCTGCTGACCATTGACTGGTAAAGTGATGATTTTGAGCCCTCCTGCCCGGTTTGTGTAAGGTAATGGCCTCATATGCGGACCCCTCTACTCTCGCTGTTTTGTTTTACTTAGCAAAATGAAGTGTGTAATCAACATTAAACTGGAAACTGCTATCCACTTGCTGATAACACAACCTTGAGTGATTGCAGGCTGCAGTGAAATATGCCTTTTTGACACAGTAACACCAAATAAATCGAAATTCCAAGCCAAGTTACAGTTTCCTTCTCAGCTTGTACTCAATGGAAATAGGGAGTGCAAACATAGCTTCATCTATTTTGCATCCCATCAGCGTCCTTTTAAGGAAGTACACAAGCACTCCTAGTTCTAGTGTCCCAGCCATGTACAAAGAGCAATGGTTTACTCTTGGAAATACCTACTGCTAAACAAAGCAGGAACCCAAGAATAACTTATTTCCATTGTGATCACTGTGAATAAGTTGGGTTTAAAAAAAAAAAAAAAAAAAGCAGCTATGAACTCCACCTGAGAACTACTTTAAATGTTTAAGATAAACCCTACCTTGCAGTGATTTCTCCTGTTTGTCAGGATGATTTCTGATGAATGGATTCATTAACATCAGAGCCCCTACTGATTATCTTTTTCATGTGAAAATTAATTTCTTCTTTGATTTTGGAAGTCTCACCTGTAAAGAGTGGACATAAAATGTCAACACACCGTTGTTAAAATGCCAGGTTTTGTGGGAAAAAAAATGAGACCATAATAAATCATTTTCAGACTTTTCACACCTTTAATCTGACCACCTGTACAGTTCAACTGAATAACAAACAAATCTGTTATGGGGAAATTATAAAAAGAAAACAATTCTACAATATGTTGGTTGCATAAGTTTGCATTTCCCTAGCAATATTTTGTTGAAGTACCTTTTATTTTAATTACAACTTTTTTTTTTGGTAGAAGTCTATAAGCACGTCACATCTTGACTAGGCAATACGTATTTGCCCACTCTTCCTTAGAAGAAGAAGAAGAAGAGCTCCAAATCTGTCAGATTGTGATAGCATCTCTTCTACACAACCCTTTTCCGGTCACCCACAGATTCTCAATTGGATTTAGATCTGAACTCTGGCTGGGTCAAAAAAAATTAATTTTCTTTTTGTGAGACCATTCTTTTATTGATTTGGAGGTATACTTGGGGTCATTGTCCTTCTTGTCATTGTCGTTTCAATTCTTCTTTATCTTCGGCTTTCTAACAGTCACCCAAAAGTTCTGGAATCAAAACTGGTAGTTGAAACTGTTCATGATTCGCCCCATCTGTACTAAAGCCCCAGTCCAGCTGAAGAAAAAACAACCCCAAAGCATGATGCTGCCACCACCATGCTTCCCTCTGAATATGGTGTTCTTTTGATGATGCACAATGTTGTTTTTGTGCCGACATATGTTTTGGAATTGTGGCCAAAAAATTTAGACTATGACACATTTTCACAAATGTTTTTGGGAGACAGAGCACCCCCCCCCCCCCCCCCCGTGACCTGAAAAGGATTAAGCGGAAGAAGATGGATGGATGGATGGATATTTTTTTTGGCAAAACTTAGCTGGGCCTGTTTTTTTTTTTTTTTTTTTTTTTTCATGGCTTCCACATTAAGGGTGTGTAAACTTGTGCAATCAGCTAATTGTACATTTTGTAATTTAAAAAAAAAAAAACCCTCCCAACAGATTTGTTAGTTTTTCCAAATGAATTGCACATTAAATGTGGGAAAATTTTGAAAATGAATAATTGTGGTCTCATTATATTACATCACAAAAAACCTGGCACTTTAACAATGGGTGTGTACACTTTTTTATATCCATGGGAACTTGAGAGCAGACAGTTTTCTTAATTTTCTTCTTCTTAATCTTAATTTTTTGGTGCAAACACTTGTTTTTCATGCTTAAACTGTACCTGTATCTCATTTGGTAAATGTCTCCTTTTTAATGACTGTTTTTAAAATCCAAAGTATAGTAGGTTCTCTGTGCTCATGTCTCACTTTTGCCTCAGACACTAGACAGTAGTGTTAGTATAACACTAATTTGATGGAGCTTTTTTAGGAATGTTAGTCATCCACAACTAAACATGCCATTAAATACAAATCTACCACTGATGCAGTTTTAATTAACAGCAGGCTGGAAATCAGATGTGTTTCTAAACAACCTTTATGTACACATGTTCTCAGTTTGATTGCACAAAGTTTCTGTACTCAAGACGAAAGTAAGAATTATCTAGAAACTTGAACACATTTGCAGTCCCAAAATGATGGGACACATGAGTGGTCATAAACTCACATACTGTCGCTCTTAATCATCAATACCATCTAAGGAATGGGAGTCTGACTTGGCATGCTCACCACAGCCAGATGTCTGGTCAATGTATGAGTAACAGAGACTAAAAACAAATTATGGTTTTGAATCCTGTATAGGGCAACAAAAGATGCATGTCATAAGCATCAAGAAAAGGGAAGAAGAAAATTCAAGAGTGAAATGTCTTATTAACGGGAATTATAACCAACATAGTTCATGCATTTTAGTTCAACAGGTCATGGAAGGGGAGTGCAAATTTGGCACTTCTCAGTATAATTATGTAGGTCTCACTTTTATGAAAATTTTGTGCTTTAAATTTTTAATTTATTAAACAGAATTATTTAAGGAACTGATCACCATTTAAGGAAAGTACTTGCTGAAAATTTCCTTTCAATAAACAATTGTGTGTACAATCAAAAAGTCGTTTATAGTCGTTAATTTATTTTTTAAAAAGGCAAAAATAAATAGAATGTTTCCTCCATTTAGCATATACTGTATATATATTCTGCGTCACTATGGATGGTGTCAAAAACTTGATTCAAGAGGAGACATTTCAGCATTATTGGTTGTAAAGTTGAGTCAGTTGTTCAGTTCCTTTAGCCTTATTTGTGTATGCATTTTGATTATTTTCTAATGATACACTTACATATTTCTAGTTATTTTCTGTAAAGATGAAATCATGAGAGAGGACTGGGATGTCCATACATCAAATGCCTTTTTTAAATAAGCCCTCTAAAATAAAATCCCTAGCGCGGTTAAGTCTTGTAGATCTCCAAACTAACTAGTACAAATTCAGCAATCAATTTCAGAAAAGATCCGCTCAGCTGTGATTTATCCTCATATGCAGTTTAACAATATTATTCTCTATCTGCATTGTCATAAAGTTGCATCACTCATTATGATCATTAAACTTACCAGACCTGCAGACCAAGTGATGGCTCCTGTGAGAAATCAGCACCCAAAGAGTGACCAAGGGGTTTATAGCTACAGCAGTGTACAGCTCCGCCTGTTCAAGCTGCAGCTCAGTGATTCTTGCACAGGGCTGATGCCATAGCTTCATAGATGTGTTCCGTGTTCAATGTAATTTTGTTTCTTCTTATTTTCTATTATGTAAGCACTGTTGTAGTAATGCTGATATTTAACATGACGTTTCAATTTTCTCAGATTGCTCTAAATCATTTTCAGGCTTTTTTTCTTCTCCAGCCTACTCTTATTCCTGGATCATTGTCATGTCTAGGAGAGGAGATGTAGTAGATATAGTCACAGCTGGCACACAGCTCACAGGCTAAGTACACCCCAGCTTATTTGCTCATTTGCTATTTAGACTTTGTGTTTGGAAGAGGCAACCAATCACATGAAATTTAAAGTTAGAAGAACCAAAAAGACACTAGGTCATGGATGAACTGAGGAGCTTTAGTGGGGCCAGGTATGAGATGGTCACACTCAATACTTGGTTGGGGTTTCTTTTGCATGAATTAATTCTGCATCAGTGCAGCGTGGCATGGAGGCGATCAGCCTGTGGTACTACTAAGGTGTTATGGAGCCCAGGTTGCTTTGATAGCAGCTTTCAGCTTGTCTGTATTATGACATTTCAAGGATTTCACACAATAATGAGAGAGGATTTGGAACATAGCAGGCATTTATTTCAACTCCTTGATTACGCAGAACAGAGGGGAGGTCATCCACACACACACTGACTTCACTCAGGGTGGCACAGAAACGTAATCTCTCACACGCAGGAAAAACACTATCACAACCAGACTTATAACACTACAATAATAATGCTGAGAACACAAAAATTACAGCTGTCTATGAATCACCCGTGGTGCAAGGCATGCCGGGAGAATCCCCTGCCCCTTATCACAGCCCCGACATTACACTGTCCGTCCCCCCGGACTAGTTTCTGTCCCCAGACCAATAAGTCCAATTCAAAGGTCCAATATGAACACATCCAGGTGTTGGGGTGCCCACCAGCGGCGACGGCTGGCATACACAGGCCTGTTAATGTCCATTTGAGCCTCAAATGGGGTCTCTGGTCGGGATGGGGCCTCTGGCTTGGCCACCCGTGGGGCAACTGGCTGGTATGGGGTGAGGCTGTCGCGGTGAAGCACCACCACCCAGTTCCACTTCTACAGCCTCACTCTGTACACTACGTCTGACAGTCTCTGTAGGACCACGCATGGTGCCGACCAGCGGCTCACCAGTTTTGGTGACAGTCCCTTTTTCCGCTCCAGGCAGAAAACCCAGACTTGATCCTCGGGTGCAAAGTCTCTCCCCTGGCGGCAGGAGCCATACGCCCACTTCTGTCAACTCCTCGTTGCTAACAGGGCCTCCCAAGCCAGTTTGTGCACCGTGTGAAGATGTTCTTTCAAGAAAAACAAATAATGCAACCCCAGTTTGCCCTCCACCTCCGGCTCCGGGGGAGGGCCGAACACCAAGTCCACTGGGGTGTGCAGTTCGCGTCCAAACATCAGTGCTACCGGGGTGCACAGGGTGGATTCTTGAACTGCCGTATGATATGCCCACAGGACCAGAGGCAGGTGCAGGTCCCAGTCTCGCTGTCATTGGTCCACTAGGACAGCAAACTGGGTGGTCAGGGTCCAGTTAAAGCATTCAACCAGGCTGTCACTCTGTGGGTGCAGTGGGGCGGTCCAGGTCTTCCAGACACCCAGCCACCTGCAGACCTTCCTGGAGACTTCTGCCTTGAAGTTCCATCCCCGGTCACTGTGCTGCTCCTCCGGGGCACTGAACTGACAAAACATCTCATCCACCAGCTTTGATGCTGTGGTGGGGGTGCTCTGATCAGGGACTGCATACGCCTTTGGCCACTTGGTGAAGTAATTCATTATGAACAGAACATAATTGTTCCCCTGATCCGTGGTCAGAAGAAGGCCCAGAATGTCCACCCCCACACGCTCCATGGGTGCCCCCACCTGGTACTGCTGCAAGGGGGTGTGGGAACACTGAGTCAGCCCTTTCTGAACCATGCAAGTGTCACAGCGGTGGACGTGGAGCTCCACATCCTGATGACACCTTGACCAGTAGAACCGGGCCCGAAGACGCTGCAGGGTCTTTGTCACCCCGAAGTGGCCCACCCCCACCGACCCGTGGACCAACTGGCGCACCTTGGGGCGGAGCCGTCGGGAGACCAGCAGCTGTCAGACGTGATGCTGCCCAGCTGGAGACTGCCACTGCCAGTAGATGACAACCTCACGACAGCAGAGGTTGGACCACTGGGAATGTAGGGCCTTGGTCTTTGGGTCCAGTGCAGACACAGCCTCCCAGGCAGGCCGCTGGTCTGTGTCCAGCCACTGCCGGACCCAGGAAATGACAGGCTTTCCATCCTGTTTGATCTGAAGCTGCTATGCGCCGAGGGCCTCTATGACATCATGACTGGGGAGAACTGGCTGATGGTCTGAGGAAGAGCTGTGAGCTGCTGCACTGTCCCCCGGCCGCAGCGATCTGGAGAACAGCAGCCTGTGAGACTGCTGGGTCATGATCCTCGCCCTGCTGGCAGTGCCAACAGTCCTCCACAGCACAGGCTCACCGGGACAGCACATCAGCATTGGCATGGAGGTGGCCTGCTCAATGCACAATCTGAAAGTCATAATCCTCCAGTGCCTCCAGCCATCTCTCTAACTGTCCATCTGGCTCTAAAGTTCAGTAGCCAGGCCAGGGAAGGATGGTCCTGAGCTGACACCCGCCCCCCCCCCCCCCCCCCAGTAAACATATGGGCGGAAATGTCAGAGCCCTTGGATGACTGCCAGCAGCTCTCGGTGGGTGCATGACGCAATAATTCCTTTTGGCTCTGCTGAGAGTGCGGCTGAAAAAGGCAACCGCCTGCTCTCTGTGTTCTCCCTCCTTGGATAGCACCACCCCGATGCCCTGGTTGCTAGTGTCCGTGTCCACAATGAAGGGGTGGTTCAGGTCGGGATACCATAGCACGGGGGCTCCGATGAGCACCAAGTGGAGCCGGGAAAAAGCAGCAGCACAGTCCTCACTCCACTCAAACGTGCAGCCCTTCTGTGTCAGCTGATGCAGCGGGCTGGCAATGGTGGCAAAATCCATCACAAACCTCCTATAATAGGAGGCCAGTCCGAGGAAGCTCTGCACTTCTCCTACATACCGCAGAGCCGGTCAGTTTCTCACCACTGCCACCTTCGCTGGGTTGGTGGCAACTCCTGCAGCACTGACGAGGTGGCCCAGGAAGGTGGTTTCTCGCTGAAACAGGTGGCATTTCCAAGGGTGGAGCCGCAGCCTGGCCCAGTGGACGGCATCCAACATCTCCTGGAGGTTGGACAGGGCAGCGCCAAAATCAGCTACATGAACAAGCAGGTCGTTGAAATAAACAATGGAGCGGCTCCGGGGGATGTGAGCCAGCACTCGCTCCATCAGGCGTTCAAAGGTGGTCAGGGCATTGCAAAGTCCAAATGACACTACCTTGAACTGCTACAGTTCCTGCCCGAAGGAAAAGGCTGTTTTCTGGTGGCCTCTGGTGACAGATCCACTTGCCAATAGCCGCTGCGGAGATCGAGCGAGCTGAACCAGCTGGAGCCTGCAATGTATTCCAGCACATCAATAATGCAAGGCAGAGGGTAGGAATCCTTACCTATGATGTCATTCAGGTGCAGGTAGTCCACACAGAACCACCACAAACCATCCTTCTTCTTGACCAGAACCACTGGCGTTGCCCAGGGGCTGCTGAAGGGTTCAATGACATCCGCCTCCAGCATCTCCTGAATCTTTTGCTCTGCCCCCGCCCACCTTGAAAAAGGCATATGGTGGGGGCGGAGCCAGATCGGCCTGGTCTCACCAGTGTCGATCTGGTGGTGCACCAAGCTGGTTCAGGTGTACTCTTCATCTCTGGTGGAAAAGCTCCCGCAGCTGGCATCTCTGCCCCCACTCTAACTCCCTGCAGCTCTGCTGGAACTGCTCCTCGACTGCCTGCTGGGTTTCTGATGATGTGGTGATTCATTCTGCTGGTGGCCCCCTCATTGCTGTCTCTGGCAGTGATGACGATCCCTCCGCTCGTGCTGGTGGTACTGCAGCTGTCGGTTCTGGCGGCAGTCTCCTCAGCTTGGCCTGTGCTGATGGCTCCTAGATCATGTGGGTCCCCTGGTTCTCCATCTGGCTCTTGCCACAGAGCATGATAGTCTTGGCCCCCAGAAGGAGAGAAGAGCTGGCGGTGTCCATCTTTATGCCCCATGCTGTGAGCAGATCTAGTCCAATGATGCAGGGGTCTTGGATGTCAGCCAGCCAGACTGGGTGGTTCGTGTTCTGACTGGCCACTCCCACAACAAGGACTCATCGCCCTCCCAGTCTGGCACGCTCACTGGTGGCTGTGGTGACATAGTGCCTGGTGGGTTCCCACCCCTGCGGACTGAGTTCATCTGCACTGGACAGCACCCCGAGTTGGACCAGAGAGATGGTGGAACCAATGTTGATCAAGGCCTGGATTAGAGTGTTGTCCAGGCTGCACTGCAAGTACAGCCCTGGTGAGTGTTCAAGTTGGACCAGATATGGTGAGAGTTTGTTGGGGAAAATGTCTGTGAGAGGTGGAAGGTCCCTGTCTGTGCCACCTCGCTCTAGTTTAAAGCTGGTGAGGGGGCTGGTTGTCGCAGGGTAGGTGCAGGGCAGTGGCTTGCAACATGGCCTAGCTCCCCTCAGCAGAAGCATCCCTCCTCGTGTTGCTGTCGTACTCTTGCTGGCCATGCAGCTGTGGTCTGTTGCAGCTCCTCCTCGTCCTCGCTTTCAGCCGTGGCCTGGAAAGCTCTCTGACTTGGTGATGAAACATCAGTTGCGTGCTCCAGCATCGGCTCCACCTGCTCCGCCTCTGCCATGGCCATCTCCCAGCTGCTTGTGGTGTGAATCTGGACATGTTCTTGGAGCCAGGCAGGGTGGAGCCCTTGGATGAAACTCTGGAGGGCGAGCTTCTTCACAGCCTCTGGCTCAAAGTTCAGGAAGCCGCATTCCGTCAGGAGCCAGACATCTGCTGCATAAGCCCCCAGGATCTCTCGGTCACATTGCCGGCAGCTGGCCAGCTGTTCCCGGGTGTGGTCAGCGTGGGTTGCCGTGCTGAACCGCCTCCAAAGTGCTCCCTGTCACACTGGCCAGCTGTGACGTTCCTCAAAAAAAAGAGGCCTGCGAAAGCCATCAACTGGACTCCCAAGCGAGTCCAGGCTGTCACTAACGTCAAAAACACGCTTGTGGACTGCTGCATTGTTAGCCCACCCAGACCTGTCTGCATGGATAGCGCTCACTACAGACGCGTCTGATGTTGCCATAGGGACAGTAGTGGAGCAGTGCATCTTAGGTTTTTTTCAGCTGCACTTTGCACGACAATGAACGCAAGTACAGTGCATTCAATAGAGGATTGCTGGCTCTCCACCTGGCAACGCGCCATTTACATTTCTGGCTGGAGGTGCGAGAGTTCACCACGTTTGTGGACTATAGACCACTGACGTATGCAACGGCCAAGGTCTTGGAACCATGGTCAGCCCGGCAGCAGCGGCAGTTGGCTGCAATTTCAGAGTTTACTACCGACATTCAACACGTCACTGGTAAGCTGAGCGTTGTGGCCAATTGTCTGTCGTGCGCGTTAGTCGCCCCGGTCTACATGGGAATAGATTTCCCTACCATGGCCACAGAACAAGCCGGGGATGCGGACATTTGCACGCTCCAGTCTGCACCAATTGGGTTAAGGCTGGAGAGCAGTGTGGTGCAAGAAGGGTGCCCTCCCTTGGTCTGCAAAGTCTCCACCGGCCACCCGTGCCCGGTGGTTCCTAGCTCTTGGTGCCATCACGTTTTGGAGTTGGTGCACTCCCTTTCGCACCCTGGAGTGTGCTCTTCAATGAAGCTAGTGGGGGCGAAATTTGTCTGGCTGCGGTTGCGCAAGGACATGAAAGAGTGGGCTGCAGCTTCCGTCGTGTGCCAGTGGGCCAAAGTGCACAAGTACACCAGAGCTCCCCTCGAGCCTTTCCAAATCCCAGCTCGGAGGTTCGACCACATCCATGTGGATTTGGTGGGACCCCTCCCACCGTCGCAAGGTTTCACACACCTTTTGACAGTCGTGGACTGCACCATGCGCTGACCTGAAGTGGTCCTGCTGGCTTCTACCACATCCGCGCAAGTGGCACGTGCTTTTTTTGTCAGCTTGGGTAGCACATTTCGGATCTCCATCTGACATCATGTCCATCAGAGGTCCACAATTCGTTTCAGAACTCTGGTCCGCGATGGCCCAGAGCCTGATGGTCAAAATTCATGGCACTACCGCATATAACCCCCAGGCTAACAGGTTATGCGAACGTTTCCATAGATTGCTTAAAACAGCACTCAGAGCTTCGCTCATGGACACAAATTGGGTCAACCGCCTGCCTTAGGTTCTTTTATGGTTGGCTCCGCACCTAAGGAAGATTTGGCAGCCTCCCCAGCAGAACTTGTTATTTCCCTGCTGCAGATTCCCGGAGAGTTTTTACCGGAAAACCCCGCACTCGAGGCTGATCCACCTGCGGAATTTTTACACAGTACGGAGGCTGTGAGCATACCGGGCCCAGCCCACCATTGTTTTCCCCACACATTCGTCCCAAAAAACTTGCAGAACGCCAGTTTTGTTTGTGTCAGACACGATGCGCACTGGACCCTGCTGTGCCCAGTGTATGACGAACCGTTCAGGGTGTTGGAACCTGGGGCGAAGCATTTTGTGTTAGGCTTGGGGGGAAGTAGGGAGACCGTCTGCATCAACAGGCTGAAACCCGCTTTTGTGTTGGCAGACGAGCAGGGGGTGTGGGCCCAAGCTCTCCGGCGCGGACGTCCACCGTTGGTGGCTCTGCAGACTGGTGATTCCTCAGCAGGGATCTGCGCTCGCAAAGCTGATGTGCTTTCTCCCCCCTCCCTTCTTCCCTCCACAGATTGATGTGCCCTCCTGTACACCCCGCTAGCAGGACGGTTTGACTGGATCGGCGACCCCCCAGCTACAGCCACTATGGATGCCAGCTCAGGCCCAAAGGACGGGGGGGTTAGCGCCCTTTCTGGGTGTTCGGTGGGGGGGCTGTGTGGAGGCATGGTGTTGGACTTCTCCACCCAGGGAACAAGGGACCAAAAGAGGAGGTGTCACCAGCGGGTTCAGATGGGACAGTAAAGACTATGCACCCCCCGAGGAGAGGAGTAAATGCCGGGCTGCTGGGAGAATGGTGTGAGAGCAGTTATGTCATGTTAATGTGCCACACAGTTCTTTGTTCAAACAACAATGTGCTATGGTTGGAAGTCTGGGTCTTGATGCATGGAAATCAAGTTATAAAACAGGGATCAGAATCAGAATCAGAATCAGAATCAGAATCAGGTTTATTGCCATTGTTCATGTAGTACACAAACTAGGAATTTGTCTCGGTACAATGCTGCAACATTAAACATGATAAGATAAGAGAAATAAACTATACATGTAATAAAGTGTAGGATAAGATTAAGTGATACTGGTCAACAGTTAAAATATATATTAGCCAGCAGCAGATACTGTGGAGAACTATATAGTGCAGTCGGTAATGCAGGAAGAAAACAGTGATGATTGACATGAGTCTGGTTGAGCTGCTGTACATGGTGCACGAGAGTCACTTAGTGTTCAGCAGTCTAATGGCAGAGGGGAAGAAGCTGTTCATGTGACGGGAGGTTTTAGTCTGGATGGACCGAAGTCTTCTACCAGAGGGGAGGGGGGCAAACAGTACATGACCAGGGTGTGAGGGATCGGCTATGATCCGGCCAGCACGCCTCCGGGTCCTGGAGATGTACAGATCCTGGAGAGATGGGAGCTTGCAGCCGATCACCTTCTCAGCAGTGCGCACGACGCGCTGCAGCCTTAGTCTGTCCCTGGCAGTGGCTCCTGCGTACCACACGGTTATGGAGGTGGTGAGGATGGACTCGATGATGGCTGTGTAGAACTGCACTAACATCTTGGTGGGTAGCTTGAGCTTCCTCAGCTGCCGCAGGAAGAACATCCTCTGCTGGGCTTTTTTGATGAGTGAGCTGATGGTCAGCTCCCATTTGAGGTCCCTGGTGATGGTAGTGCCTAGGAAGCGGAAGGAATCAGCAGTGGTGATGGGAGAGCCTGAGAGGGTGAGGGGGGGCAGAGGAGTAGTGACTTTCCTGAAGTCTACAATCATCTCCACTGTCTTCAGAGCGTTCAGCTGCAGGTTGTTATTGCTGCACCAGGACGCCAGCTGGGCCACCTCTCTCCTGTAGGCGGACTCGTCGCCGTTGGAGATGAGCCCGATGAGGGTGGTGTCGTCCGCAAACTTGATCAACTTGACAGACTGGTGGCTGGAGGTGCAGGAGTTGGTGTAAAGGGAGAAGAGTAGGGGGGAAAGTACACAGCCCTGGGGTGATCCGGTGCTGATGCTAGTATAGTCTGAGACAGTCTTTCCCAGCCGCACATGCTGCCTCCGGTCCGTCAGGAAGTCGATGATCCACCTGCAGAGGGAGTCAGGCACGTTGAGCAGGGACAGCTTGTCCCGGAGCAGAGCGGGGCGGATGGTGTTGAATGCGGAGCTGAAGTCCACAAACAGGATCCTGGCGTAGGTTCCCGGGGAGTCCAGGTGCTGCAGGATGGAGTGGAGGGCCAGGTTGACTGCATCGTCTACAGACCTGTTGGCTCGGTAGGCAAACTGCAGCGGGTCCAGGAGAGGGGTGGTGATGGACTTGAGGTGGGACAGGACCAGGCGCTCAAAGGACTTCATGACTACAGAGGTGAGCGCTACAGGTCTGTAGTCATTAAGTCCAGTGATCCGTGGCTTCTTGGGGACAGGGATGATGGTGGAGGATTTGAGGCAGGACGGCACGTGGCATAACTTAAGGGAGGTGTTAAAAATGTCTGTGAATACAGGAGCCAGCTGTTTCGCACAGAGTCTCAGGGTGGAGGGAGACACGCCGTCTGGGCCGGGGGC